>CATIWR010228400.1:0-92777 GCA_949677035.1 Omphalea diandra | reverse complement strand
TGTCTCACATAGTTCTATATATATATATATATATATATATATATATATATATATATATATATATATATATATATATATATATATATATATATATAAAATTAAAATATAAGAATTATAATATAAATTTTGTAAATACAATTTCAAAATTTTTCATATTTTATAAATTTCAAATATTCTCAACATTTTCAAAATTGTTCATATTTTATAAACTTCAAATATTCTCATATGAAGATTTTTTTTAGTTTATATATTTTCAAAAATAAAATTCTAAAAAACATGAAACAAAAAATTGGTTTTCTAAATATTGCGCTAGCGTGGAACACAAGATTGATATTTATTAAGGTTAAAGCTAAGAGAAACTTATCTATTATGATATGGATATTTTAAAATGACATTTTTAAATAAATTTAAATTTTTTGGATAAGAAATTAATCATATTTAATAAATCATTAATTTTCATTATAAAATAATAAATACACTAAATGCAACTTTTTTATTTTCTTAACATATAAATGTAAATACTTATGAGATTACTTAAAGTTTTGAATTAATTAATTTGTTGATTTATTTACTAATTAAAATTTGAATAAAATGCTTTAATCTGCTAAGTTATATGATTTTATTATTTTTTTAATTTGTTTATAAATGTTTTACTGTCTATATACTGTTCTTTATAAGAGAATTCACTAATACATAAAAAACTAAAATTAAAAATTTCATCGTCTCAAGCCTATAAATAAATAATTTAAAATTTATTACAAAATTAAAATTCATTACAGAAGAGTAAAAATAATTCATTTTGAAAATAATGTATTTCTTTTTTGTGAATGTATTTTTTTTCTTGTGCTATCAAAGTTCTCTGCATCTACAAATGAAACATAAAAGTAAAAATTGAAGAAAGGCTAGCTATTGTTTTTGATTTTTAAAATTTATTAGTAGTATAGAAGTAGGTTAAAGAAGTTAAATAGTAATAAGCTATCAATAAAAATTAACCAGCTAATCTCAATTGCTTTTTTTTTTTTTTGTGAGAAAAATGTGGGTTTCATATTTATTTTATGATATAAATGAAAGTTGAGTATTTACATTTACTAAACTTAAATATCTATTTTTTTAATCCTTAAATCAGATATTCAAGTAGAGATGACAAAGGATATTATTTGAGATGGATTTCAGGATACTTAAACTTGAGTAGACAAAAGCATTAAAAAAATCAGAGTCGATATCATCTCAACACGAGTTAGGTACGTATGGATGACTTTTTCTAAAAACTACTTTTATTTTTATTTTTTTATCCATTTTCAATAAATTATTTGCAAATGGATGTATTTTCTCATCTATATATAATTGATCTATAATACAAATAAACATATCAAAGAATTAAATAATTAATTGTAAAACTTATGAAAAAATATATGCTATATATAATTTAAGGTGGATTTTACAAAACTAAAGCCCGTTCCAACTTGGGTTATAGGTAAAAAAACGATATATTTTTGTAAGTGAGTCGAACATATTGCTCATCGAGTTAGATACTCGATAGATCAAGCCTAATTTTTATCCTTAAGTTAAAAGATAGAATGAAAACAGTTTTAAGTACTTATATTATTAATTTTCTGAAGTAAAATTAATTAATTTCTATTTATCAGTCTCATTAATTTTTTTATTAATTTCAAAAGAAAGCCCCATGCAATAAATGAAAATTTAAAAATTCAATAAGATCTACTAAAAAGCTAATAACTTTAAAAGTGCAACCAACTTGCAACAAATAATCTTAATCACAAACAAATTACTAAATTTTAACTTTTTCTTCTTGCTACAAAGCAAATGAAATTTTAAAACTTTTGTTCAAAGGTATATTCTTTTTTTTCCCCCATTTTAAAACTTTCCTACGTAATATCATGCAAACGAGTTATTATTTTCTAAAGATAGAAGCATTATCTGTCGAAGTGCATTAAGGATTCTGAACTAATGCTCAATTTCTAATTTTTTTTCTTATTACTTCTTTAATACACTCGTTCAATACAAATAAAGTTATAAAACAAACAGGCTTTTTTTTCTGAATTTTTTTGAATTTTTTCGTTCATTGGGCTGTCACGTGTGTCTATCTCTGGATGCAAAAGTAGTGCTATTCAGATTTAAGAGTAAGAAAAAAGGTTGGTAGGAAAACAAAATTGGAAAATACAGAGTTTTCTGGATCCTAGGAATATTGTGAATCATTGTGGCATCAACTACGAATCCAAAAATACATACAGTATTAATTCAACTCTTAAAAATTATACAAAATCCTGTTAAGGGCAGACGCATCATGTGGAGGATAATGATCAGCACGAGATAAAAGAACCTATGCTGCCTAATTGTCCTTGGCCAACTTCATGTAATACTGAATCTGGGAAGAATATTCATTCATTTCCATGTCAAACATCAAGAAAGGAAGTTTTCTTTGATATTCTTCTTTTTGAACTAATCACTTCCATTAATTACTGTTTTATCCATTAAAGACATTGAAGAGTGATGAAAACATATCCCAACAAAAAAAGGACCCTTTTAACCAGATTAAAATAAATGCACAAATATTAAGATCAACAAACACAACTTACATATCCATTAATGACATTGACAAGTGACGAACACAGATAAACAAAATTTATGACTCTTTTAATAAGATCAAAATAAATGTACAAAATATTAGATCAACAAACATAGCATACACAGGAAACAACAACTCAAGCTCAACCAGAAATCTCAATAACCTTGACATCTGGATTCTTCACTTCCTCCTTAGGAACAACCACAGTTAGAACACCGTTCTACATTGAAGCCTTAACCTCATTCATCTTTGTGTTCTCTGATAGCCTAAACCTCCTCAAGAATTTGCCTGTGTTGCGCTCCACCTGATGCCAAGAATCATTCTCGTCTTCCTTCTCCACATTCCTCTCTTTGTTGATTTGAAGCAGTCTGACATCTTCAATCTCCACCTTCACTTCCTCATTCTTGAGCCCTGGAAGATCAGCTTTGAATACATGAGTATCTGTTGTCTCTTTCTAGTCTATGCGGGCATTAACAATCACGAGAGGCCATTGAAGAAGGAAACAAGAAGTCTTTGAATGAATCCCATAAGTCGAAAGAGGAGAAAGGATAAAAAATGTTGTTTCATGGGTTACCAAAGAAGCTTGGAGAGAATTGTTTGGTTTGGTTGATTACGGAGAAAGCTGTAGTACATAAATTTCTTTCTGTTGTGGAAAATTGAAGTGAGGAGAGATATTTACAGGTACTAAAAGAGACATCTAATAGTTTCTTTAGCTTTGGTCAATTTAATTGCATGGTAGTTTCTAAAGCCTTCAACACTATTAGCCAAATTCACCCAACATTGTTAACCCTCAATAGTCGCGCTCCTAATAAATGCGAAACCCGACAAACACTCTAGGATTTTAAATCGACATGACAATTGAAGCGGCACAACAACTGAAAAGGCAAAGCAAATGGAAATGGGAGCTTTAAAATCTCGAACACAAACATCACTAACGCTGACTCAACATTCAGGCCACAAAGACCACCATACATAAATGTCAAAGAATAAGACTTTTTAAGGGGGGGAGGGGGGGAGGGTGGTGGGGAGGGGAGACTAGTGATAGTATTTGTCGAATTGAACATCATTGCAACAAACACGTGCCCTCCATAAGAATGACATATGCCCTTAAGATTGGACAATTGTTACTAAAGAAGGTACATAGTATAACCGAACGAAAACAATGTTCAGAAGAGAACATTCAACCAATGAAGGACAGTTACACCCTTAGCGTTCAATTAGTGAAAGACAGTTATGCAATATATACTTTTTTGCATATTTCGAAATAATAAGTACAAACCCAATAAATACTATTTTTAGCACATCTGTGAAGAATCTAGAACTAAGAAGGGTATAAATAATCATTTTCTCTATAACCAAGGTATGTTTTTGTTAGGATTTTCTATTATTTACTCTTATTCTCAAGTCTTCTAAGCTCTCATGGTCCCAAACTAACTTAAGTATTGGAGTGACCATCGAAGACACAGTCCCCTCAACTTACATGTGCTCATTCATCTAACAAGTCTTTTACCCTATTCGGCGATCAAAGAAACCATCAGAGACTAATTCCCTTTATCAACTCAACCTTATAAAGTCTAAACATTCTAAATAATCTCAATAATATGAAAATAATCTGAAACTCAATTCAAAACCTAAGTTATTATAAGTGAAAGTACTAAAAAAAAAAAATACTATGTAATATTGCACTTTTAAAAATCAAGGATGAGGTTTACTTGGTGATATTTTGATACTATGTTTGAATATCGTTGTTCGACACAAAACTACCAAAAGTCATAACACTATTAATTTTTTTTGTTTTGGCTTAGATGTTTTCCATAAAGACATTATTAGAAAAAGTTATCTATTAAGAGCTTTCCTTAATAAATATCTATTTGTTTATTTCACTAAGATATAACTAAAAGTAAATTTAAAATTAATTTTTTTAAAAAAAGAAGAACCATAATCTTTTCCTTGTCTACTTTTCCTTTCTTTCTTGTTAACCAGATATAAAAAATCCAAAATCTTAATTTTTTAAAACATTGATTGATAATAAATTAATAGTGTTATGACTTGATAGTAAAACCTGATTGGATTTTAAAACATAGAATAGGCCTGAATCGAAATTGGATTTTACTACTCACTCTATTTAAAATTAAGATAATCAGAGATATTATCTTAATTATTTAGATATTTATTTCATTTTAAAGGTTAAAAGGAAATAAGATATTATCTTATTAGTATCTTTTAAAATATAGAGTCAGTATGAATATTTTAACAATTAAGATATTTATGCACATTTAGGGTTTTTTAATAGATAGTGAGAACACTCACGTTGCTTTCTAGAATACATTTTGAAGAGAGAGAAAAACCTTAGTGCTAGCACACTATACGTTTTCGAGGTAGCTTGATCATGTGCATGCCTGCAAATGGTGATAATCCTTTGAAGACATTTAGATCTGACTTCAAGTTCGAGGCTAGGTATCATTGGTGCAAACTCTCTCTCCACTTTCCATCAGTCTTGCTTCTCTTGTTCGAATTACTAAGATTTTCCACATCTCTCTTCTTGATTTGATTGGATTGCAAGGATCCTTAATGGGTTTTCTATATTAAAATTTTTGTTTTTCCATTGTGCTTGTTCTACAAAACCCAATAACATAATGTGAATAATTTTTGAAACAACCTAATCTCTCTACTAATCATAGTTTACAAAAAAAAAAAAAAAATGAGTTGGACAAATTAACAATTTTCTTCCCCTTTATGATATAATCTCATCCATTATGCCTCCAACATTAACTTATCTTATAAGCATTGTTTTTAAAACTAGATCGATCAGTGAATCAGTTAGCTAGTTGGTTCTCTCAATCCAGATTAACTATTTTAGTAATAAATAAAATTAAAAATATCATAGATAGCTTTAAAAATAAAAAATGTATTTATAATAATTAAAAATAAAAAATAATGCTAGAAACTAGTTTGAAACTTACCTAACCAATCAATAATCTAGTTTGTGATTTAATTAGTTCAATCTGCTGATCTGATAAACTTTTCAAAACACAGCTTATAAGCTAACACTTGATTAAAGCCTTTATTCAACAATATAAATTATTTTTTGAGGTATCCTTTCAATTTGTTTAGAAATATACTCATTCATGCTTCTCTAAAAATTGGTAAAAAGAGTGTCTACATGAAAAGATTTTATAACTACTCTCACATTCATATTTAATGGCTTTCTAATTCTATTTGGAGTACCAAATATGTTTATTGAAAACATCTTCATCAATTCACTTGCAAAATTAAATGTAAATTTAAGAATAATGTGATAAGCTTAACTCATCACAAGAAAAAAGAAAGTAATTCATTCTTATTCTGTGAAGATCAGAATTTGTATTAAAACTGATGCAAGTTTTAATCTAGTTGTTAACCTATAAAAACTTTTTATACACACACACACAATGTTCTATATTAGGATTTATCTTAAATTCCATATGGTATTCAAAGAGATACTCTCTTATTTTGTGTGGGAGAAATATTCATCAAGAGCATAGATGATTATTTCTTATTTGGTGTAAAACTCTAATTGTAGAGTTATTCCTAATTGAGTTTGAAATTATATTAGAGTAGAGTTCATGGATCTAACTCTATAAATAAGAGTATTATAGGAAAGATTTTTTTTAAGTTTTTCCCATTAATAAAGGAAGCTATTATTGTAGAGAGCTTTTGCCTATCATAATTAATGGTTGTTGACAAATTATTATATTTGTTATAAGTAGCTATGTGGTCATAACACAGGTCAAAAATGCATTATGTGTAGTCAAAATTTATATGTTATTGTGTGTGATTGAGATATCTCTCGAGTATAATGCGTCGATGATTTGAGATAATGATATGGCCCTTAATGATGTAATCGATGACATTATTAATAGTGGATGATAATACTCATGAAATGTAGTCCAATCAAGAGTGTGAACTACATAAATATTATTATTGATATGTTTGATTCATTTCTTGATAGTTAACACAATTCTACAATCATAATGAATAATATATTGATGTATAATAAATAGTTTAAGAGATTCAAGGTGGCTTTCTCAAACTTGATTGAGGTGAGAATTTTTATTGCTAGGAAAAGAAACATATGATTATAGTAGAAATAGTTAAATAAATCTTAAAATTCTTGAGAAACCTAGCTTAGGTTATCAAAAATAAAAAACTATCCAAACATCTTAACTATTTGATAATGATCCAAATGTAGTGATTTTAGAGGTCTCAACTGAGGCTAATAAATTATAGGACTAAGTGTGTTTCATGAGAAAGGCCTTTAAATCACCTATTTATAGTCATAATGATTTTTGGTTGGATGATCAAAGATTCACTTTAATCTTAATCACAAATAAATTATAAAATGTTAAGTTTTTCTGCTTGCTGCAAACTAAATGGGACTTTAACCACTTTTGCTCTAAGGTACATTTTTTTAAAATTTTGATTAAATTTTTATAAACAATATCATGCAAACAAGTTAAAACCATTTAAGGATGAACTCATAATGATAAAAGTAAAGTCATATATCAAAATGCATTAAGGACTTTGTGAAGACTAGCATCCTGGATACAATGATTACAAGATTTTCAAAATCTTTAACCCACTTCTTTCCGAGTAATGTAATCCTGCTTTGCTAAGAATACAAAAGTCTCTAAAAAACTTGCATCTTAACTCAAGCTATGACATTGTGCTTTAAAAGAAAGATTGACGCTTTTAGCTTGCTTCTAGGAGTGACTTAATGGATTAGTCTCTATTACTTATGTAGCCACTCCAATTTATCAATTTTTGTTAACTATTTTGTAAGTGAAAGTAATGATTTTAAGACATGGTGGTTATTTCTTGATTGCACGAGGAAATTATAGCACAAATTGACAACAAAATAAATCAATTGATTGGAAAATCTTTTTACTCTTTTCATATTTCATATGGGATAAAGCTGAGACTCATTTGAGACATTGTTTTGTCAAATTCATTTCTTTCAACTTCATTCAAGCTTCTGTTCATTCTCTCATTTATCCTTGTTGCATCTTTAATAGACTCATTTAATACAAAACTGCTTGGTAAGATAACCTATTTAATTCCTAGATATTTTCCAACATTTTTGGTTCGTCGCATTCTATTTGTGATTTATTAAATAAATAAATTAAATTGGATATTAAAGAATTGAAGCTCTTGTAGCCCAATGGTAGGGCATTTGCACTAGGGGCAAGCACTATTAATAGTTTTTCTTTTTCTTTTCTTTACTACTCTAATGAAAATTAACAACTTGCATGAGAGTGAATTAATGAGGGTTAAAAAATGAAGTGAAAATGGATGTAAATATTTAACTTTGTTTAAAAGTATAATTTTTAATTGGGAGTGAAAGATTAATAGAGGTTAATTCTTTACATTTTTTAACCTTCTAAACTCATTTTTCTTTAACTTCCAAATTGAAAAAGAGAGGTAAAAATAAAATACATTATAAGACAAATGTAATATCGATAGTATCCAATGAAATATTTTGTATCTTGAATATAATTGTCAATTTGATTTTTTTTAATCAATTTTTCCTCATATTTTAAAACTTTCAAATAAGGTTAATATTAATGTTTCCTTTAATTCCGTATTGTTTTTTAAAAACTTGCAAATAAGGTAAGAGTAATTAATATTCCTTTTCTTTCTATTTCATTCCGTAATTTCACTTTTGTTAATCTCTTTTCCATCACTTTCAAAACTCTTATGCAAAGGCTTAACCTTTCCCAACAGAAAACCTCAACAGCGGCAAACATTATTTTTGATAGCTTTTCTTTTCTCCTCCTTACTACTGCAACGAAAACTAATCTCAATTAAAGCTAAGGATACAATGAATCACACCAGGCGCAAACATTATTTTGAATTAGCTTTAATTTTTTCCTCCTTTTTGGTACTGTAACAGAAACTAATATCAATTAAAAAAACATAAAGAAAGTGATGCTAATACTATACCTATCCGTTGCACTCGCAGTGTGATTGGATAGCTGTAGTAAAAAGAAAAGTGAGAGGAAGGTTTTAAAAAGAGTTACCCCATTTCAAGAAATTTGAAAAAGATTCATATATGCTGCATCTGAAAGAAGACTAGTTCATTTCCATACCCACCATAAAGAAGAGCAGTTTTCTTTCACGTTCTTCCTTTTGAACTAATCACTTCCATTATTACTGTTTTATACATATCCATTAAAGGCATTGGAGAGTGACAAAAACAGATGAACAAAATTTATGACTATTAAAATAAATGTGCAAATATTAGATCGACAAACACAGCATACCCAAGAAACAGGAGCTCAAGCTCAACCGGAAATCTCAATTGCCTTGACATCAGGTTTCTTCACTTCCTCTTTAGGAACAGTCACAGGAAGAACTTCGTTCTCCATTGAAGCCTTAATCCATCTTCGCATTCTCCAGCAGTCTAAACCTCCTTAAGAATTTGCCTGTTCTACAATCCACCTGATGCCAAGTATCATTCTAGCCTTTCTTCTCCATATTCCTCTCTCCGCTGATTTGAAGCATTCTGCCATCTTCAATCTCCACTTTCACTTCCTCTTTCTTGAACCATGGAAGATCAGCTTTGAATACATGAGCCACTGCTGTCTCTTTTCAGTCTATGCGGGCATTGACAAAAGCAGCTGAATTATCACCAGAGGCCATCGAAGAAGGAAATGGTAAGTCTTTAAATGGATCCCATAAGTCAAAAGAGGAGAAAGAATCGAAGATGCTGCTTCGTGGGTTACCAAAGAAGCTTAGAATCTATGCAATAGCTTAGTTTTCTTTTCATTTCAAAGGCAAGAAACTCTGCTTAATTCTAAAACTAGCATAGAAATTTTAATAAATCAGTAATTTGCTATCTTAAGTACATTAGGTATGGCTGTAAACTTGTGTACTTTTTAATATACCGTGATGAATTAAGACTGGCCTTTTAATGATGAAAGAACTTGATACTGGTCTTTCTGTTTCTATTCTCTTAACTGAGCCCATAAAATCTTTTTGTCTTGATGTTAAATTGGTCTAGAAACTTGAATTTAACAATGATGGCATTTGGTGTTCTTGCCTCTTACGTTTTCTAGTTTGCATAGAATAGCATCACCTTAGTGCATCACTGTGATGCTTATATGTATTGGTGAAGAGCCTGAAACACACCAGGAATGGGAGCAAGAACGATGGGAAATCAAAATGCCAACCCTACTAGTGTATTGGGGCATTCTACTCAGTAACATTGAGATAATAATATATTTAATTTATCTGTTTTTAGCTTTAAATATTCGTTAGAGGAACCTATTTTGGTGGAGTGCAAACGTAAATAAATGATACTAGATATTTCATAGATCAAATCTGATGTCTCCAAGGGGTATAGTCATACTTCTTGGACATCATATATTTCTGAATCATTATTACGTATAGTTTCTATATTTTGGAGGTTTATTTTGTGATCTGGTTTACACATGTTTCCTGTGGATTATTGCAGAAAGACTTTGATATGGTATGGTGTCGTGGGACAATCAGAGAAAAAATTTTCATTCCATGGATGGACTTGCTAAGGACTAAAGGCTGTCAATTTCTGGAAGGTGGGAAGGTGATGGATTTCATATTTAATGAAGAAACAAATTGCATTTCTCAAGTGGTTTGCAGCAGTGAGGCCTATCATGCTGAGGCAGTTATTTTGGCTATTGGAATCTCCAAGGTTTAAGAACTCATCAAGAGTAGGTTTATTGTTTCAAAACCCATTTTACTACCCTTTTTTTGGTCCTTTTCTCCTGATTGATCTGAAACTTGTTACTCTATAGAGTGAAACTTTTAGCTCTGCATAAATAATAATTCATGCTCAAATCTTCAACAAAGACAAATTGGCGAATACTGCAACGATAGTGTATATATTTTTTATATTTAGTAGTATTCTCAACTTTCTCTCTATAAGCTATCCTGTTTTAACTGGCTGTTAGTTTAGGAACGTTTCGTTTTCTGCCTAATACAAGTTAAAGCAAATTTACGATTTCCTTAACCATCTAAACCCTGGACTCTTGCACCTTCAGAGTTTGAATTTCTTTTCTTGAAGTAATTTTTCAGTGAAGTGAAGAATCAAGCACAATATAAATTGTACATCTAGCTTATATATGGTAATACACGTGTCAGCACTAGAGATATGTGTTCATAAAGAGCTTAGGTTCTGAAGGTGCCATTTTAGTGGCAGCCCCCCTTGCATCCATCCTTAAACAAATGGTGTTCCATAAAGTTATGGCCTTAATGAGTGAATACATTTGGTTTCTCAAACTCGGCTAGGTTTGAAAACTTGAGGCTTGATACTCTACTAAAAGAGTCTTGAGTCTTTTTCTTTTCTTTTCTTTTTTTTTTTTTTTAAAAAAAATCATCTCCATTCTCAAAATACTTTCTCACCTTCATAACTAAAACTAGCCAAGTTTTATACTAGGTTGCATTAAACTTTGATTAAGTTGAGTGAGCTCAATTTCAGGTTCAAATTGGTTCTTTCTTTAATTTGCTTTGGAAAAATGCTACTATAATAAATTATTTATTCAAATAATGTACATTACGAAAAATATACAAAAAAAAAAAAAAAAAAAAAAATCCTCAAATAGGAATACTAGAGCTACTTGAGTTTGAGCTCAACTTTATGAAAACTTGAGTTGAACTCAAAATTTTTATCAGTCAATTCGTAGGAGCTTGACTCATTTACACTCCTAACGTCCATATAATTATAGTCTTTCCTACCCAATTACATGGATATTCTTCGCATGCAACTGAAATCAACAATTAGTAAATGCCAGCAACTAATTCTTGACAGCCTCAATGGTTATGAGGACAATGTCCTTTATCCTACTTCAAATGGGTCAGGTGAAGTCATGCTCTTAACCGTTACATGTGACATAAAGGTCTTGACTGTGAGTTTAGCGAGAGAAAGTGAGTTTCTGATCCCTTCAGAGCCTGGAAACTCTGAAGTTTATATTTAGGCTGTCATTTTTCATTGCAGGTTACAATATATGAGTGCTATTTGTTAAAAATAGATTATACTAACCGATTCTGCAGTTGGTTTGAGAATTTTCCTTATCATTTTTCACTGATTTTGTGTCATTAACTTCCTATATGATCAGATCAACATTCCACATGCCATCAATGTTTGCCCTGGATTTGATGAGTCATTTGGGTGGACATTTTTTGACCTGAATGGACCTTATGATCAGCATAAAGAGAGTCAAGTTACAATGTTACAGGCTGATTTCGTGGCTAAAGTTTCCATAAAAAAAAAAATAAAAAATTCTATTTGCTACAATTTAAATGCACTTTAACCACTTTTATTGGAAGGTAATAAACTTTGAATGCAGTATCATGAAAACGAGTTATTACCTCTTAAGGATGAACTGACAGCTAAAACACTAATGTCTTATCTGTCAGAGAGCATTAAGGCCTTTGAGAGGGCAAGCATCGCAGATAAAAAGATTGCAAGATTGCCAAAATCATTGACCCACTTCTTTCCAGTACAAAGTCTCTAGACAGCTTGCTTTCTCAGGCTACGACACTGCTTTTAAAGAAATCCTCAAGCATTTAGCTCACTTATAGTTGCTTGAATCTTCCAGTTTGTGTTAACTATTTTGCAAGGAATGATTTTAAGACATGATGGTTATTTCTAGATTACAGGAGGAAATTGTAGCACTTTCTGCCTCAAATTGACAGCAATATAATTCAGCTAATTGCAAAATCTGTTTAGTCTTTTCATGTTTCATAAAGCTGAGACTCATTTGACTCTTTTTTTTTTTTTCGGGTCCAATTCATTTCTTTCAGCTTCATTTTGACTTACATTCATTCTCTCCTCCATTGATACTCCTTTTTTCTATTGCTTCTGATTTTCTTTTACGATATTTGTCTTTTGAAGGTTCATATAAATATATGATGGGCGGTTCTACCTCTTTCCAAATTTGTTCATGGCTGAAGACTGGATTATAACACGGCATGGATCATGGTGACAGGTTGCATTCACTGTGATAAATCAAAATAGCAAAGTTTGAACTAATGTTTTATTTCTAATTTTCTGCTTATTCCATCTTGAGTACACTCATTTAATACGAATTACATTATAAGAAAACGGCTTTTTTTTATATTTTTCCGTCAATGGGCTGTCATTTGTGTCTGCTTTAAGATGCATAACAAAATAAGAATTATGGTTTGTGCCAAAACAAAATCAGAATATTTAGGTGATGTTGTAAAATACATAAATTTGCTGAATCACAAGATTCGTATGGGTCACTGAGGCATCAACTAAGAATAAATATGTTTTAGTTCCCACTCTTGAGCATGATTCAAAATCTACAGAACACACGATATGGGATATAATGATCATCATAAGGTAAAGAACCTACCTCCTATTCTGCCTAATTGTTCTTTGCAAACTTCCATGTATGTTGCTTCCAAGAAAAAGATTCATATAATGCTGCATCTTGGAGGAAGATTCATTCATTTCCATGTCAAACGTAACTAAAGGAAGTTTTCTTTTATGTTCTTTTTTTTTTATTTGAGCTAATCACTTCCATTAATTACTGTTTTATGCATATCTATTAAAACAGATCAACAAATTTATGACTCTTTTAATCGGATTACGATCAACAAACACAACAGACACACGAAACAGCAGCTCAAGCTCAATCAGAAATCTCAATTGCCTTAGACATCTGGTTTCTTCACTTCCTCCTTAGGAACAGTCACAGTCAGAACTCCGTTCTCCATTGAACCCTTAACCTCATCCGTCATCGCATTCTCCTGCAGCCTAAACCTCCTCAAGAATTTGCCTGTGCTGCGCTCCACCCGATGCCAAGTATCATTCTTATATTCCTTCTCCACATTCTTCTCTCCGCTGATTTGAAATACTCTGCCATCTTCAATCTCCACCTTCACTTCCTCTTTCTTGAGTCCTGGAAGATCAACTTACATCAGCTTCTGCTGTCTCTTTCCAGTCTATGCGGGCATTCACAAAAGCAGCTGAAGTATTACGAGAGGCCATTGACGAAGGAAATGGGAACTCTTTGAATGGATCCCATAAGTCGAAAGAGGAGAAACGATAAAAAATAAGAATGCCAAGTATCATTCTTATATTCCTTCTCCACATTCTTCTCTCTGCTGATTTGAAGTACTCTGCCATCTTCAATCTCCAACTTCACTTCCTCTTTCTTGAGTCCTGGATCAACTTACATGAGCTTCTGCTGTCTCTTTCCAGTCTATGCGGGCATTAACAAAAGCAGCTGAATTATTACGAGAGGCCATTGAAGAAGGAAATGGGAAGTCTTTGAATGGATCCCATAAGTCGAAAGAGAGAAACGATAAAAAATGCTGCTTCGTGGGTTACCAAAGAAGTTTGGAATCAATGCCATTTCTTAGTTTTGTCAAACGCTGAGAAAGGTTTTGTGTGATTTGGTTGGATGCAGAGAGGGTCGTAATCAATGAATTGCTTTCTGTTGCGGAAAATGAAAGCACGGGGAGAGGTGTTTATAGGTAGTAACAGAAACATCTAGCAGTTTCTGCGGCTTTGGTTTATCAATTGTATCGTAATTTCTAGAGTCTTCAATTCTATCAGCCGAAGGCTGGACTTTGGGCATTTTACCATAAATTCTTAAAGCTCCACTACCGCACTACCAACTCAGGACTTATCAATAGGGCCTCTTAGCTTCAATTTGTAGTATTAATAAACAAAATAGTTATCAATAAATTTTAAAAAATAAAATTGAGAAAATAAAATTAAAAAAAGGAAATAAAAGAAGATTAGCTGCTTATTTGAATGAAGGTAAAATAAGGGAGAAAAAAAAATAAGAATAGAAAATAAAGATTAATTATAATTTTTTATTGTTTGAAAATGAAAGAAAAAAAAGAAAAATAACTCTTATTTTTATCTTTTTATTTTTTTCTAAAATGGGGAGAAAATATAATAATTGAATAAAATTATGATAAATTTACATTTTTTTCCCTTGATACTTCTTTATTAAAGAGAAAAAAATAAATATGTTTTCTCTCATTTCTCCTTTATTTAAACATGAAAAAAGAAAATAAAAAATAAAATAAAAATTTATTTTCTCTCCTTTTTTCCTTATTCAAACATGAAGAGGGAAAATAAATGAATAAAAGTAAATTTTAGTTTTCTTTTTTTCTTTCCTCCCTAAATAATTTTTCAAACATGAGATAAGTCACGTGGTACTGTTCCAAGAAATATTACATGATTCAACTTTAATAATAACAACAACAACAACATTACAATAAATTTAGTGTCTTATTACGAAATAATTCATCATAATATATATTAAATTTGTCAACTATAAATATATCGTGATAGAATCGATTTATCACCATATTTGTCAAAATAATCTTGTCTTAATATATATATTATGACAATTTATATTTTATCACAATAGTATATAATTTTAGTGATGAATATATTATTACAATAAAATATTTTTACAGTGATAAAATTCTTTTTCATGACAAATAAGTTTACCAATAAAATCTATACTCATTTTAAGATAGTATTTTAACATACATCTACTGTATGATTTGACCTCATATTAGTTGATACGGTATTAACTCAATCTAATGTTGAAAATATTCCATTGAATACATGACTAAATTTTGATACTACTTGTACGATTGAGATGTTTCTCAATGGTTATACATCTTTGAATTTCTCTATAATTTTGAAGCAAAATTACTCGTATCGTTATAAAAACTAATTGATTATTATATTATAGATTTTAAAATTATTTAAATTTATTGTAATGTAATTTTTAGAGTATTGATTGACTCCAACAGGATCAATAGTTATTATTCAAAATAAAATTATTAAAAAAAGAAATAAAAAATAAAAATATGAAAGATTAAGTTATTTTATTCAACCTCAAAATAATTATAATAATTCAATTATAACTTCAGAGATAAAATGTAGTATTCTTCAATTTATAATCTAAAATCTAATAAAAATTTAAAACGTCACTTTCAAATAGTAAAAATTTCAATAAAATTTATCCTAGATCAGAAAAATTGATTTAGTATTAAAAAATTAGATATGCATATATTATTTAGCATTTTTAAGAATATATAAATTTGTTTGTTTATAAAAATTAATTTTATATAATTAATTTGTAGTTTAATTTAATATTATATGTTATACAAAATAAAATTGATATATCAAAATTTGGCATTTATATATATTTTTCATTTATTGTGAAAAGTTGTTTAGAATTTTTTTTATTGTGATTAAATAATTTTGTAATAACATCTTAATAATTAAATATAGTGATAAAAGTGTTGTCTAAATTATTTTCTCATTATATACAGTTTTACTTTTTGATACTAAAACTTTAATAAAATTTTTTTTTGCACTAAATTTTGGTGCTTTCTATTCTTATATATTATGACAAGTTATTTTATAATAGTAAATAATTATTTATTATAACAAAATACTTTTATACTAATTAATTAATTAATTATAATAATAAAAAATATTATGATAAAATTAGTTTCTCATTATTTACAATATCATACGCATCAAAAATTAGTACCACAATTTTATAAAATATTGTGACGAAAAAAATTATTGTCATTATATTTTTTATGTTCATTTATTATAAAAATATTTGTCAAATTTTCATTTGGTTATAAGTTAATTAATTTTCATGAGAATTATGATAAATTATAATTTTGTCATGATAAAACTACATATTGTGATAATATTAATTTCATCATAATAAATAAAATTTATTAGAGTAAACAATAATAAGAAGAAAAAAAAACAAGAAGGAGAAAATACAAAATAAAATCATCTGATTTCATATTTTTTGAAAATCAGAGTTTGAAGTTTATTTTGTGACATTTTGATATCTGTGACTTTTAACTATCAAAAATCATAACATGGCTAAATATGTTAATGAGGTTGACTAATATAATTTTTAAATTTTTAGCTTAATGGGACCCGCCAAAATGGATTATTAGAAACAATAATTTATTAAGAATATATTTATTTTATTAACATATAATTAAAAATAAAATTAAAAGAAGAAGAATAATTTTTTTCACATTATTATCGAAAATTTTTTTCCCATTATTATCCAAACACCATTTAGATTATCCTTGTCGAATACCAGTTAGATTATCCTTGTTAAAGAATCAAATCAACCAAAATTTATTTTTTATTTTTTTTGCACGTTATCTTTTTCTTTCTCACAACAACTAGAATCAATTACTTTCTCCTTTTTTCAAATGACTCCCTCTTCAGTCCCATCCTCCTGATGCCTATCATTGTAAAAACGTTTATTGTCTAACTTCACTATCTCTCATGCCACACGTTTTCCAAATTCCTCGCGTAATTTCGATATTTATATTTTTAAAGTCCAACAACAAGAGCAAGAGTAGGACATCTAAAAATGGTGATAGAGGTTGAGGTGGAGAAGATAATGCAATGTTGATTCGACGTCAAGGTGTCAGATTCACAGTGAAAGTGAAGTTATTGAAATAAATTTTGTTGTAATAGTAGTTTCCACTGTAAATTTCCAGATTAATCAATTCATGCATTGGTTAAAATAGTATGATTTTTTTTAATCTGGATACTAGAGCTATTTTTTAATGTGAAAGTGATTTCTTCTTTTCTTTTTGCTAGCTTAATTAAGTCAAATATTAATATTCATTTTGGTGCTGCTCAAGTATCACCAAAAAGCAAGTTAGAGGCAATAGCATTTTTGTTCCCTTTCTATTCATTAACACACCTTCTGAATCTATAATGTCTTTTTTTTTTTTTTTTAATCAGCTATTGACAAGTTTGCTTGATATAGATGCAAAAAAAATTCAAAATGATAGATATATGCTTCTACTTCAGATTAAGAATCCCTTATATTATAGTATTAAAAATATGAAAGTTAATAGTTTAAATTTCTTGTGTTTGATTGATCAGAACAAAAGAAAAAGTAAGCAAGAAAATTATTTTGGTTCTTCTTTTATTTAATTAGGTTTTTAATTTTTAGTTTTTTTAGTGAGATAAATTAATAGGTATTCATTAAAAAATTCTCTTATATAATATTTGGTTCGATTCTAATTTAAAATACAAATAAATTCAAATCAATATATTTAATAGTACTAGTTTTTATTACACGTGCATTACAGGTGATTAAAATAATTATTAAAAATATAAATTAGTTAATTTTTTTAATTTTATATTTATATAAATAAATAAAATAAAATTATACAAAATTAAAAATAATTAAAAATTTTCTAGAATACATATAAAATAAACTTTTTAGTAAATATACTTTTTTATTAAAAGTTAATAAACAAATAAATTTAAGTTAAAAACTAAATAAAAATTATATAAAATTAATAGAAAAGCTAAATAAAATAATATAAAAAATAATATTATGGTAGTATTAAGCTAGCAAAATAATATTATGGTAGTATTAAGCTATCATTAATACACATATTCACTGTAACAATTAAATATCAAAATAATATTATGGTAGTATTTCTATTTATAAATATATTTAAAATAAATTGTACAATAAAATTGTACCTTTATGAGAGAAATAATTCTCTATAAACTATGTTTTTAGTAGTTTTTTATATTTTATTATTTTTGCGAGACTATGCAAGAACTTTTGTGATAGATATTCAAATATCTTTATATAATACTGCATAAACTACTCATGTAAAAACCTTGAGTTAATGGTCATGACAAAATATAGACATATAATAAATTATTTTATTTTGAATTAAAAAATATCCTTTATTTTTAATTGGAGAAAGAGAAATTCTCCATAAGAAATATGTTTATTTTAATATATATGACATTTTTACAAAAAATTTTTGCAAATCATTCTACCATTGTACAAGCCATTTGATAGACTCAAATTATATACTTTTAAATTTTTTAAATATTTAAAAATAAAGTAACACTAACTTATTTTTATCTATTATTTTATTTATTTAAAATGAAAATAATATCTCTTATTTCAATCATTTGAAATAATAACAAAATTTAGAGAGTGAAATAATAATTAATTCTATAAAAATATTATTCATCCAATTAAAATTTATAACTTATAATTATTATTATCAATTAAAAAATTTTTATACTCTTTTATATATGAAAATTTTTTCTTAATTAATCACTTTTATAAATACTATAGTATAGATTTCAAGTATTACAAAGTTTAAAAATTAAAATAATAATTATTTATATAAAAAAATTTATTTATCCAATTAAAATTTATACCTTAAGATTAATATTTATCAATTTAAAAGTTCTATACTGTTTTATATAAAAAAAAAATTTCCTAATTAACTGTTTTTTTGTGTAGTATAAATAAATAATAAGATTTATTTTAATTTTAAATATTTAAAAAATAAAAAACACTAACTTAAAGATATAATCTTTATCCATTATTTTATTTATTTTAAATAATTATAACTTTTAAAAATTGAACTAAAGTTAATTTTATAAATAAATATTATGCATCCAATTAAATTTTATAATTTATAATGATTATTATCAATTTTAAAAAAAAGTTTTATATCCTTTTATGTCTAAAATAGTTTTTCTTAACTAGTTACTTTTATATATAGATAGATAGTATAGATAGATAAATTATGTTTATCTTAATTATAAATATTTAAAAATAAAAAAATACTAACTTAAAAATATAAATTTTTATCCATTATTTCATTTATTTTAAATAATTATAAATTTCAAGGGTTGAACTAATAGTTAGTTTATAAAGAAATATTGTTCATCCAATTAAAATGTATAATTTAATATTATTATTGTTAATTTAAAAAATTTCTATGTACTTTTATATCTATTTTTTTTTCTAATTAACCATTTTTATATATAACATAAATTATAACATTTAGTAGTTCAGCATCAAATGATGATATTCATAGGACACCGAAATATTATTAAGTAAACCTCAAAGCAAAATTTTAAAAAGCTCAAGACCATATGGTACTTTTTTTGTTAATATACTTTTCACTAATAATAATATAGGTATTGAATACCAATTTTGTATTAATGAGATTATTTAGAATATTTGACTTCTAAGCCTAAGAGTGAAACTTGATAATGATAATATATTTCCATCTTTGTTAATTGAAAAATCTTTAAAAATTTACTTGTAAAATTAAATTTAAAGTAAGGATAAGACAAAAAGTCCGGCTTCTCACAAGAAAAAGAGCAATAATTTATTTTCAATCTATAGATATCAAAAATAAGATTAAAGCATATGAAAACTTTAAAACAATTATTTTAGCAAGTAAAGCTAAGCATATCCTCTGCAGTCTTAGAAAAACTGCAAAATAAGTTGACATAAAAAAAAAAAAAAAAGAATTTAGTAAGTTTGAAAGAAATAAAGAAAAACACATGAATAAACAAAAATGACATTATGATTGATATGAGAGAAAATAAATAATAGAATTATATAAAATTATATTTATATGGGAATAACCTAATTAAGGTAGAAAAACAATCTAAAACAAACTCTTAATTATTGAAAATTTGTATCTAACCCAGATTTTATTAGAATAACTCTTAAACTAAATTAAAGTCCTAAACAACAATTTGTAAGTAGAAAAATTTACAAAACAAAATCATTAAATTAAATTATCCTATTTTGAATGTAAATAAAGCCTATTAGGTCTATTTGATTGGTTATCAAGAAATGAGAAGAGATATTGTATGAATAATTTTTGGAACGACCTATTCTCTCTACTAATCGTAGTTTACAACAAAATTAAATTACACAAATTAGCAACTTGCTTCCCTCCTTCTGATATAATCTCATCCATCATGCCCCTGGCAGTAACTTATCCTATAAGCAATGTTTTTAAAATTGGATCTAACAATGAATCAATTAGCTAGTAGGTTCTCTTGATCTGACATAATTAATTTAATAATAAATAAAATTGAAAAATATCATAATAGCTTTAAAATATATAATATTTGAAAAAAATATCATAATAGCTTTAAAATAGATAATATTTGAACAATAAATATGTATTTATAATAACTAAAAAAAATTTTAGAAACTAGTCTATAACTAAGCTAACCAATCAAAATTCTAGTTCATTGTTTAATTACTACGATTGGCTGATCTGATATGCTTTTCAAAATAGAGCTTAAAAGTCAACACTTGATTGAAGCCTTTATTCAACAATATAAATTATTTTTTGAGATATTCTTTTAGTTCACTTACAAATATACTTGTTCATGCTTCTCTAAGTTAGTGAAAAGAGCGTCTATATGAAGAGATTTTGTAGCAAATCTCAAATTTATATTCAACGGTTTTCTTGTCCTATCTAGAGTGGCCAAATATGTTTATTACAAAAAAATCAATATTGATGCATTTGCAACATTAAATATGAGTTTATGAATGAGCCTATTAGTCAAAAAAATTCAAAACTTTTTTTTTTTTATCATTTTGTCAAATCCTTTAAATTTTGGTAAATTTAGCCAAATTTAGAAATTTTTTGAAAATTATGTCCAATTTGTAATTTTGGTTAAAATTGAATGACATATCCCAAGATGTGGATGACACATAGGACTAAATTTTAAAACTCATGGCAACTGAGATGACAAAAGACTTAAAAATCCAGTATGACATGTCATCCACATCATGTGATATATCATTCAATTCTAACTAAAATTATAAATTGGACGCAGTTGTCAAGAAGTTTAGATTTACCAAAATTTGAGGGATTGGAAATAATAGTCAAACTGATAAAGGTGTGGATTTTTTTACTAATAAAACTTATGAATAATGTGATAAGTTTAATTCATCACAAGAAAATAGAAAGTAATTCATTATTAATCTATTAAGATAAAAAATTGTATTAAAACTTATATCAATTTTAATCTAAAAAGCTAAATGTGGCCTTTATAACCTTAGAAAATTATACGTTATGCATAAACACACATACAAACAAACAAGACATCAAAAAAGAAAAATTGTATTGTTATTCTTCAAGATAGATAAATAATAAAGTTATAGAAATCTCTATGTTAAGATTTGTCTTAAATTCCATATGGTATCCAAAGAAATACTTTTGTGGGAGAAATATTTATCAACATCTTTGAAGACTATTTCATATTTGGTGTAAAACTCTAATTATAGAGTTATTCCTAATTAAGTTTGAAATTATATTAGAGCAGGATTTATAGGATCTAACTCTATAAATAAAAGTATCATAAGAGATATATTTTAAGCTTTACCCATTGATAAAGGAAGCTATTGTTGTAAAGAGCTTTTTCCCATAATGATTGATAGTTATTGACTCATAGATGTTGATGCAATACACAGTTTAGTTATGTTTAGAAAAGAATAAAAAAGATAAATTATTATATTTGTTATAAGTAGTTATGTGGTGTCATAATGCATAGGTAAAAAATGCATTATGTGTCATTATGAGCATTGGATTTTAGGCCTTAAGATATAAGTCTAATGATGAGAACTCCTGAAATTGGTCCATTAAATGCAAAAGGGAAGAATGCAAAAGGAAGGAATAAGGCTTAGGAGGAATCCTTGGATCAAGCCTAAACCAACCATAACCTATGACAAGCCCAATCCAAAGAGCCATTAAATAGCCATTAGATGGTTGTATAACTAAGTCTTTAACCCTAGTAGTAGGAAGGTTCTAAAATAGTGCACTCCTCATTGCCTCATGGTTGTACAACTAACAAACTAGTCTGTACAAGCAATTTCTTGGTTGTACAAACATCTCTGAAACCTTAATTCCAAAAGATATTTGGTTCTTATATGTTAAGAGATGAATGTTGGATGCAACCATAGCTATCTTAGCTCAGGTGCACCCTTGCTCTCTTTATAATAACCCTCATTTGAAGAGAGAGGGGGAGGCTGAATGGACCTAATGTTACTCTACCAAACTCACCTCTAAAATGACCAACACATAGATATCCCAACTTCTAAAACCCTTTAATCAAGGATCCAAGGTATACTTCATAGTTTAGTGACTTAAACTTGCAATTTCCCTCAACATCTTTAAAGGATTCTTTAACATTGGGTTCCTTTCAAAGCAAGGCAAAATAAAAAAGAAATCCAAGTCATTCTCTTTCCCTCTTTTTCTTTTTCTCTCTTTTCCTTTTCTTGTTTGAGAACTAGTCACATAGGGTTGTGTAGACCAGTTTATGGTATGCACAAATCTTTAAGTAGGCTATACAAACCACCAGTTGGTGTGCACAACCCACTTTAACTGAGAAAATAATTTTTTTATTTCATTTTCTTTATTTATTTTCATTCATTCTTTGAGGTTCTAATGATCCTTTATGAGTTCTTGCCACTAAGTAGGGTTGGGCTCACATGCTTGTGACCCCTATTCTTCTCTTTGGTGGAGGAATGATCAAAGGGGAAAGCTTTGTATTCATATTCTTGCACTTTAAACCCTTACATTCCATGCTTCCTTCTCCTATTACTTTGTTTATAATGTTGGAGACATGATTGAGAGAGGAATGGTACCCACAAGGACCCTATGATCTCATTTTATGTGGTTTATAATGAAAGTGACTTTGAAAGCTTTCATTCTTTTCAACATGAAGGGAAAAATGGCTAGCTCAACAGCTTGTTGACCTTTCCTTTCATTTGGAAAAATTAAACAAAAGTAGAGGGTAGAGCCCATGGCTTAAGGACCTTCATTTTATGGTGTACTGCATATCTTAAGTACTTTGAATGATTTTGGCCTTATGTTATTTTCATTTTCATCAATTTGGCACCATAATTCATTCCATAGTTAAAGGTGGCTTTAGGATGCTCAAGCTTCTTTGAAGCATCATTGGAGAAGGATTTAATGGCTTTTTGACTCAAATTTTATAATTTTAAGCCTTTGCTCAATGCCTCTTCTATCCTCCAAAATGCATTTGTATGTTGCTTTGCATTATGTGTTCTTACTCCATTGTCCATATTCATGTGTTTATGTTTTCTATATGACATATACTTTTATGTTTATGTGATGATTGGAATCACGAAAATGTTGATTTTATTGAGATTAGGATCCCTTGACTTGGAGAGGACATGGTAAGATCACCATTATATGCATTTGAGTTTTTGCGTCATTTTTTTATTTTGTTTTCTTGATAAGATACTAATTTGTTTTGTGTGTAGATGGATGCACATGGCACTTTTTTAATCTACTTTGTATGTTTATTTTTATCATTGATTATGCATGATTCCCCTTTTGGATAAAAATTATATCCCCTATTAGCGAATGTGTGTAGTACTTTGATGATGATATGTTTGACATGATGTGTTAGAAACATGTTTAGGATTGATAATCAAATTAACTAATAGTATGGCTAAAATAAGTGAACCAAAGATGTGTAAAGGCCAAATCTCTAAATTTGAGTGATTAAATTTGAGTGATTTAAGGGTGCCTAACCTCTTCCCAAGTCATACTTAATTCTCAAATCCAATCTCTAATGGACTAAAGATGGATTGGGCCTTCTAAATGACTTAGGTAGGTCCAGAATTTATCTTTGTCTGAATTCTTGTCCTAACCAAAGTAGGGTGGTGACTATAAATTTTAATTAGGGATGATACAAGTGTATAATCCCACCTTAGTCCCCTGTTAACTGCAATTTTAGGATAATGCAATATTGCAAAAGGCCTTAAAGATCCTTTGTTGATCCAACATATGCGCCATTGTTAAGGGTTATTACCAATGTATGATCCCTCATCTTCTCGATCCTCCATTAGTTCATTAAAGGTAATAGTCTAAGTGTTGTGTATGTAACCCTTGCAAGTGCATAAATTGCTCAAGAAATACAACGAAAAGTAGAGATTGCTCCTACAAGAATTGTTTCACACAAGTACTAATAAAGTCTTAATTTTTTTATTATATAGCTACCAAATAATAAAGAAGAAAATAACTAAAAACTGAAATTACAAAAATAGTTAAATAAACTAAGATTTAATTAAAAAAAAAAAACATCTCTTGTCTTTAGACCTTTTAGTAAGTAATATACCATTGATTAAATGACTATGAGAGATGTACTTGGCTTCTATAATGGAGGCATGAATGATCACCCCAAAAACTTTAGTCATCATTTTAGCTATAAATTTGTGTGGCATTGATCCTAACCAAACAGAAGAGGAAAATGTGTCTGTCATAGGGACTTCAAATCTTAATACATTGGAAAGGATAGGATTATGACAAGCAAAGTTGAAGGATTAAAGTTGACAAAACCAAAGAACTAAAAAGAAGAAGAAGTTCAAGAGGAGAGTGAAAAAAGGGAGAAAAATGACATTCTCATAGTTTCACCTCTCAACACTTTTCCACAAGAAGAAGGACCTAGTGCACCTCAAAAGGGACTATGGAAACTAGTTCTTCAAAGGCTAGATACCATGGATACTATATTAACAATAATGGAGAGGATGCAAATGCACTAGGACTATAAGATAAGGCAATATTTTGTAAGAGCTAAGATTGATTTGCCTTCTCTACCGAATTCACCTTAGTGCACTATGTTAGGAGTTGTTCCTTAGGTTTTTATCATTATTGATGTCATGTTTATTTGTGATGTATTACATTTGCTTTCTTGTTTTTATGTTTAATGTTTATGTTGTAAGATTCATGTGCTCTAATGTTATATGTTTATGTTTGTATGGAACCAATGAGTAATGCTAGGAGGTACAAATTTAATGAGATTTTCTTTTACATGTCATTATTTTTTTTTTTTAGTTATTTTTGTTGTATTTTTATTTTTATCTTAGATTGGCTACTTGATTCTCTTAGTTTTCTCAAGTGTTTATGAGAATGTAGGCTAAAAGCATGAAAAAATTTGATGCAATCAACCCTCCACCAAGATTAAAAGGAGCATTTCTTTTTATACAACATCTTTTATCATTAGGGTTATAGAATGTATGTCATTGAGGACAATGTCGTATTTAAATGTGAGGAGAGAATAGTGATTTTATGCTTAGACCTATATTATGCTTGCACCTATGTACAAGGTTCAATAAACCAATTTTTTTTTTCTGATTTTTGTAAAGATATGTTGCTTAGTTAAGCTTTAATTGGAAATCACTATGACTAGCTATGAAAGAGATTCCATTCTTAGGATGAATTTTAGGTAAATGAATCTTGAATTAGTTGCTAATTGAAGAGTGTAACTTATGAATTTAAGATAGTTGGAATGCAATGAGATTGTGTTTTACATTTATATTGAAACATGGTTAGTTATGAATAGATATAATTACATTAGCTTAATTAAAAGAAGAATTATTATTGTGCTTTATTAATTAGTAATGATGAAGTAGTTTAAGCGATATGAATTAGGAATGATCAAAACAAGTTCAAAAGAAAGAGAAATAACTGCTCTGTTGTTTTTGGGATGCCTAGCAACAGAGAATTTTCAAGACCAATATCAATTTTGGCATAAAATGGCGAACTAAAAGCATGAGTATGAAAAACATTTTGAATGAAGTTATATGTTGAGTAACTACTAATGTTTGTATTTGTGTAAAAAGGCATATAAATTCTTTAGAAAAGAAAAAAAAAAAAGCAAGAAAAAGAAAATAGAAAAAATTATGTGCTAAAAGAAAAATGAATCCTAATGGTCCCATGTGCTTAAAGCTATTCTTGTTATTGTTAATTAGTAATGACAATGGTGATCTAACATGTTCTACATCACGATTATGCCTATTGATGGTCTAGTTAGAGGATCTTGAGATGTATATGTGAAATATGATTTTGTTATTTCTAATTATCCATGAATGAGTGAGTTGGCTTTTCAAGGTAGTGATCTAACCTAAGTCCGTTTACTTAACTGAGTTATAGTGTGGTATATCTTTTGTAGTACTTCGGTGATTATTATTGTAAGCATGATGAGGCTATATATGTTTTGTAAAAGTTACTAAAGTTTTTGCTATTTATTCTTTGTTATTTGAGAACAAGTAACGATTTTAGGGAATTTGTTAAGCTTAATTTGTATATAGATATTTGGTGACATTTGAGCTTGAATTTATGTTAATCTATATTTAAATTAGGTTATTTTTAAGTAAATTTATGTTATTTCCCACATTTAGATGTTTATAGGTACTTTAGCAAGTTTAGAAGAATTGAGACAAAAATAAGCAAACCTGGCAACTTCAGGGACTAAGCTGGATATTTGAACACGTGAAGAAGAAATGTTGCATCCACGACTAAAGTTATAGGTTGTGACTTTTGTGGGCATAATGGAGCTATCGTGCCTTTGGCTAAGGTTGTAGGCTATGACCTAATCCCATCATAAGCTACTTTCTAGCTTACATCTTAGCTCTTTTTGAGAAGTATTTAAAGCCAACTCTTAATACTTTTTGTAGATAGGCTAGAGGGGCGAAAAGAAATATTTTGGATAATCAAACATGATAGAGAGGCGAAATATCTTAAGACTTTTTGTAGAGAGGTTAAAGGGTTGAAAAGAAATATTTGGAACAATTAAATGAGGTATTTTTTTTAGAGAAGAAAACATGGAGAAATAAGTTACAATGCAAGATCAAGTGTAAAAATCCAAGAGATCATTGGATCAAGGAAGTAAAAGAAGAATAGGAGATCTATCAAGACAATTAGGAGATTTCATCTTTCCTTCTCTATTTCTTATTTCCTTTGTTAAAGATGACGCTATTGGTTTTGGATTTATCTTATTTGATTAGTATGCTAGGCTAGATCTTTGATCTAGAACCTTAATACAACCATGGATAATGATTGATTGATTTATGATTTCAATGACTATGTTGGGACTATGCTCTTTTGCAAGTAAATGATTCTTAAGGATAATATTTGTGATTGTTTGATCACCAATTACATGATTGATGTTTCATTTATAGATCGAGAGATTATAAATTGAAATATATTTAGAATCATTTTGCTTAGGTTAATTGACTATTAGAGATACCCAGTAAACCTATTATTATCACGTAAAGGATTGCTAGAGTTAATGATAATGTAGTTCTAGTTCATATCAAGAGATGGATATGGAGAAATGGTTATAACTTATATGACTCCTTGAGAGAGAGGACTTAATTACTAGAGAAATAATTGATAGTTGTAACCCTTAATGCAACATAACATTGCATGATTAATGCTTTCGTGATTTTTCATTGGCGAGATCAAGTGTCCTAAATGTTTTATCATAAGGTTTTCTTTCTCGATTGATTTTGTCTTTTTGCCATTCTTTTATTAATTTAGTTTATTTTTATTGCACTAGTAGTTTAGATAACATCTCAACTATTCATTTTCTAAATAAAAATAGAATCATTATATCTCAAAACTTATTGCTCTTATTTTTATGGGAAGATATCTGCATACACTTATGCTTTGATTTACTTTTATCACCCTCATCTTACAGTATTTTGCAAGGTGGGTTTTAAGGAATAAATTGAAGGAGAAAAGATAATAAGTGAGATATGATTTATTAATTGATGTGAACTTAACCCATATGAAATTTGATCCAAAGAAAACTCCACCTCAAATGTCTACTAATGCACCATTAGTGTGAAGGAAGGGTCGTCCTAATGTGAAGGGCATCTCTTGATCTTCTTTCATATCTAAGATAACAAAATCAACTAGAATTATGAAATAATCTACCTTTATTAGCACATCCACTACAACCCCTTTTGGATAAATGATGACATGATCAACTAATTACGAAGACATCCACGTTGACGTCATCTCATAAATGCCTAATTTTTGAAATAAAGACAAAGGCATCAAGTTAATGCTAGATCTTGAATCATGAAAAGATTTATTAAAAGTAAAACAACTAATTTCACAAGGGATAGAAAAACTTTCAAGATCGCCCAACTTAGGAGGAAATTTATTCCAGAGGATTGTGTTACATCATTCAGTAAGTGTGGCTTGTTACACTTCTCTATTGTCTCCTTCTTAGAAAATACCTTCTTTATGAATATGGCATCCTTAGGGAGCTTGAAGAGTGCTTCTATAAAAGTATACTGATGTCAATCTTCTTAAGTATCTCTGTAAACTTTGTAAATTGTTTATCTTTCATATGTTTATTTAATCTTGAAGGAAAAGGAACAAATAACATTTCCTTCATAATTCTTTTCTTTCTTCTCTTTTTCCACCTTTGAATTGATCTCCTTATTGTTCCTTAATGTAAACACTTTTACTTACTCTATAGGATTAAGCTCGAAGGTGTTAGGTAAGGTCCCATGAGATCTACCATTTAAAGCATTAGCTATTTGCCCCATTTAACTTTTAAGGTTATTGATGGAGGAAGAATGGTTGTTGGCAACTAATTCAATCTTTATATCTAGTTTTATTTTCATCTCATCTTGATGACCTAGCCTAGTATCTAATTTCTATATCATCTCATCTTGATGATTTAACCTAACATCAGTTTTGGTAATGAATTCCTTCATCAAGCTTTTTAGGTTAGATTTCTTCTCTTAGGATTAGTAGTTAGGTATTTAACAAAAATTAGGAGGGCTCAGGGGTTATGGATAAAATAATTATTATTAGACTAAGAAAATTTGAGTGATTTTACCAACCTAGATTATAGGAGTTGAAAAAAGGGTTGATGGCTTGATTCCCCACAAATTTAGCTTGCTCTTGCATGAAAGGATTTCTGTTTGGAAATTGATGCTCCTATGGCCATTCTCCCTACAAAAGTTGCACAACACCTATAAGAAAGGAGAGGAAAACTACATTACAATTCATAGAATTCAATAACTTAGTAAATATAGATATTTGAGCTTGTAATGCTTGCAATGCATTCGTGTTATGAACTTTAACTACTCATCTTATTGTATTCCTTTCATTCACTTGGTAGTTGTTGTTGGACATAGTCTCGATAAGTTCATAAGTCACATCCATTGTTCTATCTAGAAGAGATCCACCTGCAGTAGCATCTATAATGATCTTTATATGCCCAAACAATATATTGTATAAGGTTTATACAATTAACCATTTTAAAATTTGATAAGTTAGGCATCTTCTTAATAGGTCTTTAAATATCTCCTATTCATTATTTAGTGTTTCTCCATTTTATTGGCAAAAAGTTATGATCTCATTATGAAGCCTTATTATTCTTGATGGTGAAAAATATTTATTAAGGAAAGCTTGGGATAATTGATCCAATGTTGTGATGCTTCTTAACTCTAGCGAGTTGATCCACACCTTAGCTTTACCTTGTAATGTAAAAGTGAACAATTGCAACCTTATTGCATTTATGGACATCCTATTTTATTAGAAAGTGTCACAAATCTCTAAGAAGTTCATAATATAAGCATTAGGATCTTTATGGGCAAGTCCATAGAATTTGAGAGTGTTGGTGAGATTTTATAAAATGGTAGGCTTGATTTCAAAGTTATTAGCATTGGTGGTCAGTCTTGTGATGTCATGTTATACTCCTTCCAATGGTGGGGGTTATAAACATCTTCAAGGGTTTATTTTCCATATTTGCCATCTCTAAATTACTATACAAATAAAAACAAATTGAAAGAACAAGAAACATAGATTAACCAAAAACTAAAAGAAAATTTTAAATTAATATAGATACATTTACTTAGTATTGATGTCCTTGTTCCCTAGCAGTAGTGCCAAAAACTTGTTTAGGTGTATGTATATAAACCCTTAAATTGAAAGTGTATAGGTCAAAGTATTATATTGCACGAAGGTACAAATATCATTACCATAAGGTTTGAGGCATTAAGTGTTAAGCTTTCTGCTCCTTATATTATCTAGAAATCCTATTTAAAGGATTCTTAAATTAAGGATTATAAAAACTAAAAGCTACTTAAGTTATAAACAAAGTAATTATAAAGAAACAATCAATGTGAGAAGATAGCTAGGGGTTTTAACTTCACTTGTTAAGTTCTTATGGTTTCTAATCTTTCACCCAATTGGTTTATTTATCTAATGTTATTATCAAATCATTTATGAGATTAATCTCTCTCTCAAGTACCAATTAACACACAATGACATGTTAAACTAAAAGTCTCTTGACACAATAGTTAAACATCATGCAAGTATCAAACAAAAGAAGACTAGTGATAGCAATAACTATTAAAGGATCTCAACACAATAGATTAAAGGAATCATTAAAGTTCCATTTTATGAAAAGCATCCCTTGATATTTGATTCATAAAACTAATTATGATTAATGGTCATTTAATCAATAATAATAAGTTCACAATAATTATTAAACAAGGATAAATAAAACCAAAAGGAATTGCATTAAAAACCATAATAGTTAAATAATATCCATCTATAACCTGAGCTTAAAGACAATTAGTTCATAATAAGAATGAAAGCAAGCAAACTAGATGCAGTAGAAGCCATGTTCTTCATTCTTTAAGCTCTTAGATAGTTGCTCCCTTAGCTCCTTTCGTGCTCTTAAGTTCTTGCCCCTTCTTTATGATTGAATCCTTGGTCCCTTAAATACCATTTTGATGCTTATTGCTTTCTTCTTCTATGATGTTGGATGATGAAATTCATAGGTCTTTGCCCCCTTTTATAGTGTTCTTGATGTTGGTAAATTAAAATAGGAAAAAAGTGGAGTTGATTAGGAAGCCTAGATTTTTCCTTTTAAGTAATGCACAACCATGCAAACCTACAATTCCATTTTGTATGGGAGAGCATATGATGATGCAAATTTTGCATAACCATGTAAATTAGGTGTGTAAATGCTTTTTCTTGGTTGTATGGGCATGTAAAGCTCTACATGGGTATGCAAAGCTTGACTTTTCCTTTCTTTGGCTTGCCTTAAAGAATGCATGATGCAAAGTTTTGTGTGGGTAGCCAAGGCTTCCTTCATGCTTTTTAAGCTTTTTTCTTCCTCTTTAAACCTATAAAACACAAATACCCTTTATAAGGTCCTTTTATATGTCAATTACAACTAAGACCACTAAGATTTAAAGGGAACTAAACTTTAAATTGATGAATATATCCACCAAACATTTGACTGTTTGTTTTCCCCCTAGTTTTTCAATGGGCTTAACCTCTACCTACTTCAAGAAATAATAAATTGCCACTATGATGCATTTATGACCTTAACAGATGTCGACTTTACCTCTTAGATAACATTAATAGCCCATACTGCAAATGGCCATAGTGAAGTCAAATTTTATAATTCCATTGGTGGCAACTGGCTAAGGCTTCCATAAATATGATACTTATGGCAACCCTTCATAATCTTAATATAATCTCATCCCATCATGGTCTAGTAGTTTCCTAACCTTAGGATTTTCCTAATAGAAGCTACTTCATTCATGTGCGAACCACATATACTATACTTCCTACATAACCCTTTCAGCTTCTTTCTTTAATAGACATCCTAAAATGACCCCATCCAACATCCTTTTATATACCATACCTTCGTAAATAATGAACTATAAGGCCAGCCTTCTAATGGCATCTTTATCCTCTTTGTTTACCCCCTCGAGGTAGGCTTTATCCTTCAGGTACCTCTGCATGATATAATACCATGGTCATTCATCTGCTAATACTTAAATTACCCTTTCACTAGTATAGCAAGTGCCTTTTAACTTGAGTATGAGCAATGGTTTCACAAGCATCTTCTTCGATATATCGCATATAGAAACGCAAATGGTTAAGGCATCTACCATGTCATGACTTGGATTTTAGACAATGCCAATACTAGGGAATGAGAAAGCTTAAGGCTTTCAAAATCTATAGCCAGCCTAATTAACACATGAAAATGCCTTTTCATTGTGACACTCTAATGTTAAAAATCTTAAACTTGCATTAACATCACATTAAATTTTAAGGAATAAGCAAAGCTTAATTCTAAAATATCTCTTATAACATGACATTTCTTTTCTTTTCCTCTTTATGCTTTTTTCCTTCATGACACAGAATAATACATAACACCTAAAAGGTTAAACGAAATAATGCCCAAGAAAGGGTAAAAGCTTGGACAAATATTGAATGAAATCTACCCCTCAAACACCTAAACCAAGAAAACTTAGATTGAAATTGTGAGAGTGTATATACAGTCAACATAAGTGGCTTGTATAAATAATCTCCCTAAGGCCCAAACAGTAAGAAGTTTCTAAAATAGTAATCAATAAAGCCCAAACGGTAGTATAGACAATCCATGGTCTATATAGACAATTTTTAAACCCTAAACTCTAAAATATTCTATAATCTTATCCTAGAGAGAGAGGCGTCAGGGATAAAGTGCAATCCATGTTGTTATGCATAGATGCACCCTTTTCCCTCTATAAATACTCCACCATTTAAAGGGCAAGATAAGGATAGAAAAATCCTAGAAAGTGATGATAAATTTAAAACTCAAATCCCAAAAAGCTTTCACTAATAGAAACCTAAGAATCCATACATTAGCCTAAGAGATTAAAGGTAAAAAACCAAGCTTTGCTCCTTTTTGACATTGAATCCATTGAATTTTAGAGGAAATTCCATCACTTCTAGTGCCTTTAAGGGCCAAAAGCTAACCTTCTAACCACACCAAGCCACCATTCCCTTTCTATTTTTTTCTTCTTCCGTTTTCCAAATTCAACTTAGAGCTAGCTTAGTGGTTTGTACAAACATCTAGTTGTCTATACAAACCTCTACACGGTCTGTATAGACCACAAGTTATTTTCTATAGAGTACATTCATTATTCACATGTACTATTCACATAATGCACTCTTCTTTATTTCTTTCATGTTTTTAACCGTCTTTTTTTCATTTCTTGGGCCTAAGAATGGATGGGATGAGTTAGTTTGTAATAACCAAAGGCCTCTATCCACTGGGTTTTCACCATATTTCAAAAATAAATAAGGTTTAATGGGTGATTGACGCTCATTATATTATATTTTTTTTCTTGTCATTTTCAGCATAAGTTTGGAGGAAAGTGATGGGAAAAGACTATAAAGCTAATTACCTCCTAATTCCATTTGATTTTATGGATTCCATTTTATTTGATTTTTTTGCTACCTTTCCTCTTACAATCTTGGAAGGGATTTGGTTAGTCTCTCACGTGACCAAACTAATCCCTTCACCATCTCTATGGAATAGATTGTAAAGATATTATATTTGAGGGAGATTTCAAGCACCAATTAGCCCTATTTATGACTTTTAATATGCTACCTATTCAAGTTTTCTCTATCATTTTCATATGTTGCTTATCTTTTTCCTTTAACATTCATACTAGCCCCTTTTATGGCTAGGATTTCTCTTCATGTTGCTCTTGGTACATTAATCACATTTGGGATAGTTTGGAAGAGGTTTTAGGATGCCTATGACCTCATAATCTCACCCTACATTTTGTTTAATAATGATTTGTGCTCTCATTCACATGCTTTTCAGACCACACATCCCTTTATGATGTATCACATGTCCTTCATGCATCATTATTTGTTATTTGAGCATGATGGGATGATTAGGGCAATAATTTTAAATCATAATTTTCATATTTTGAGAATAATAATGATGGGCATTAGGAGTAAGTGGTCATGGTGCCTCTAAGTCATGGTAAAAATAATATAGTTTTTACATATAGGTTGATTTGATTAGGTTTAGGGTTGTCTTTCTGTATGCTTAATCTCATATTCTAAGGATTAATTTGTGCTTGGTTTTGCTAATTAAGAGAGCTAATTAGTGCATATTTTATGTTTATTCACATGACTACATGAACTCCTCTTTTACATTTGATAATGTACCCTTATCCCATGGTGAATACTTGAATTATTTATTTGATGTGAATGGATGAACATGCGTTAGACGTATGGTTAGGACCATTCTAAAATGAACTAAATAATTGATAAAGATAAAACTTATAAATATGAACCAATAATTTTCGAAGGCCAAACCCTAAAGTCTAGGCAATTTAGGTTAACTAATATCTTTCCCAAGCTGTACTTAATTCTTGAACCTAATCTTTGATGTAGTGAAGATGGGTTGGGCCTTATAGTTGACTTATTAGGATCAAAATCCTTCTTTGCCTTATCCTAACTAAAGTCAAGTGGCGACTACAATCAAGTATTAGTAAAATCAAAGTATTACCCCTTTTGGTTTCTCGTTGGCCATTTGATTTTAAAATAAGGGCTTTTACCTTTCGAAAAGCAGTCCTTCGGATCCCTGATGATTTCTTCACGTGCCACTATTTGAGGTTATACCAAAGTATGACCCTGTGTCCTCTCAACACCCTAAATGGTCGATAAAAGGTTATAAGTTACAAGCAAGATTTCACTCATTCAAGTGCAAACATGAAATCCTTCGAGATGCTCGCACTAAGGTAGTGCCTATAAATCTATCTTAGAAAGGCTTTAAAATAGTCTCTGGTAAATCTATCTTGAGTAAGTTTAAGTAACACCTGAAAGTTTACTTGTAAAGGTTTGAGTAATACTTACTAAGTAACATAGATTAGTAAACTCTCTAATGGTTACTAGAGTAGAGGACATAAGCCAAAGTTATATTGAACATCTATAAAATATGTATCTCCCTTATGTGATTGCCTTGCAAGAATAAAGTGCATTAATTATTAATAATTATTATTCCTCTACTCATCCTCCCTCTAGGGATTCTTGGGACAATAAGAACATTGACCTTCACAATACCTAGCTGAAGGTAAGACTAAGGATGTTTAGGCTTCAACTCTCATTTAATGCTTCTACAATGATTGTCAAATGGTTGTAACTACTAATTTTTTGAATAATTTCAAAAAGTGATTGTTTGAGTCTATGAACAAGTTTTTGAATATTAGGCTATATAAGGACTTCACATTTGACATCAATAGGTTACCAACACTTATGATCAACTTTAAAACTCTTTTAAGTGTAGTATCTATATTTCTCAAGCTATTTTACTTAAATGGCATATCTTACAAAGGGTTTTCTATTTGAGTGTTTTTAATGAATATGTTTTCTTGAGGAATCTTTATAATTCTTGTGTGAGAAGTGTTGGCCCTTGAGTGCCAAGAAGAGGGGTTGAAATGGTGGGAATCTAAAAAATTTGGGGGGAAGATAAAGTGTTTGGATATTAGAAGAGAAGCAGAAAGAAAGAACACACAATATTTATAGTGGTTCGGATATTAACAAACTCTACGTTCACTGCCTAATTCTTCACAATTAGGTGTTTCACTAACTCAAAGTGGTGTTTCCAAACTCACACCAAACTTATACAATGTGTTTTAAGCCTCACACATAACCCTACAATTTGTGTTTCAAGGCTCACATAAAAACCTCACTTAAGTGTTTTTCACAAAGACTCATACTTTAACCTATTACAAGAGTTTTGATAGCTAGGCTAACTCTCAAACCTAATTACAATGGTGTTTAATGCTTATACCCAACAACAATGACTCACATACAAAGAATAAGAAGTGAAGTAAATTTGCAAGTTTTTGGCTATAATAAATGAAATTCTCTTGCATTCATATATGTTTGGTAGAGTATTTATAGACAACAATCACCGAACAAATGTTACTAACAAACTATGTCTAAATCTCTAAGGTAAGCTAGACAGATTTTGTATTAAATGTTTGTCAGACTGATTTCAAGGTCGTGACTGGTATCTCGCGGTTGTAAATTTTCAATTTGCACTAAGGAGACTGAAATCGCGATAGAGAACCTCATTTTGTGTCTAACGGCTAGTCCACATGGCGTGCTTCTATTGGCATTCCAAGAAATATAGTCGTTGCATTTGTCTAACTAACCAAAAGTCGTAATCACGATTAATATCCTTCTTAGATGTGACAGGGACTGTGAATCCTCTTGTTTGGTGAGAAGATATTACTTTCATAGGTCGCGGTCTAGACAGGTTTTTTGCCCTCATGAATTTTGATATCCCAACTGTCATCTTGGATACTTGGCATGTTGTGGTTGCAAACTTGGTTCCCTCCATTCAACTACAAAATTCGCAGTCTCTACTCAAAACGTGAACACCACTGCGAAACTCTTAGTGTGACATTCATGTCTTTCTTGGCTGGATCGCAGCTACAATTTGCCCCACGAATGAATTTGGTCCAAGTTCATTAATCCTTATTGTAAGATTATAGTCGCAATTTAGAAGTTCCTAACCGCAAATTTGAATGTTTTACACAATGTTAGATATTTATACTTTCATCTAACTTCCAATACAAACCTAACTTAAAAACTATAAAAACAATACTTAAATAATATATTAGTACCTATCACTCTTCATTGTCATGATCAAAAGAGACATTTGACTTACGTTTGACCAATGTAGTACAACAAGAAGCACTTATTAGTTGGGCTTACATTCTTTGAATGTGTTAAGGTTTGAGGTAATATTTCCATACTACTATAAAAAAAAAAAATAAAAAAAATTTGATAAATGCCTAAAAATTATTAGATGAGTCTAAAGGGTAGTCTAGGCTTTGAAACTATTTGAGTTGCACTTATAAGAAACTTATTTAGTAAAAGAGACTCTAGTAGAATATTAGAGAAGACGATGTAAGAAAGTGTTTTATTAAACCTTTAGAAATCAATTGTATTATTCTTTACTTCTCCCTCTTTTCTTGTGGAATGATTTTCAAATACTATTAATTTGGTTGCTCAAGTTTTAGCTCTTTTTTCTTTCTAATTCGATGTAGCCAACCAAGTTTGGATTGAGAATGTCTCACACTTACCCTTTATCCATCACTTTATTATTTTAGATTTTCATTGTTCTAATAAATTCCTCTTAACAGCTAATTTAGATTTGAATTTCTTCATATGAACGATTGACATTATTCATTCATACGTCTATTTGAAATAAATCACAATAACAAGAGAAGAAAAAGAAAAAACATATATAATAAAATTCTAACTATAATGATAAAATTTAATTATTTAGACTAAATTCTAAATAGATAGAATTTTATTATTTAAAATTTTGTTAAAGATCTTTGTTTATTTAAAATAAGCATACTATCAATTAAAAATCTTTGTTAATTTAAAATAAGCATAATATCAATTTAAGTTATAAAGTTAGCAATTCTACCTAAATTTGTCAATTAAAATAAATTTTCTTAAAATCTTGTCTTTTTTGAATTAATTTTTTTATTATCAAATCATTTATTTTTGTAATAAAAGAACTGAATTTTTTAAGACTTCCAAACAAAAAATCATTAAAATAAAATTACTTTTTATTAAATTCCTTCACATTCCATATACAGCCATAAAGAAATCTAAGGCAAGAAAATCGAGCCTCCTGAAGCATCATTGGCTTCCGTAAATTTGATTAACAAAGTCACTGTCCTCCATTAAGCTTAATTAAGCATCAATCATATTAATCCACATTTGATCCACTTAGCATTTTCATGCACAATTCCAGTAATAAATATCACCCATAGATATTTTACTTCGTCTGCCAGTTCAATGTACAGAGCTGGTTTCAATCGAGTTAATTGCTTTAAGCAGCACCAATCTTTTGTTATATACAAATGAATTTCTAGCCCAACTTGTTCCAACTAATGCCCAGCCTTTGAATCTTTGCAACACATAACAAAGATTCACAATTCTGACCAAAACTTTCGCAATTTTTATGTCGCTCAAAAGGTTTCTTATCTTCACACAAATTACATTGTACAAAAAGTAGAAATGGGAATTACACTGGACAAGACCTCTATGATACATACTCCCACAAAGATTTAAATATTATATCTCACCATCACATACAAGAACCTCACGACTCCCTCCCCCCCGCCCCACTTTTAGAGTAGAGAAAAAAATATTAGGCCTAAAACAAGGAATTGGAAAGGAAATATTAAGCTGATGTGAAAAATACCCAGCACTACCAACTCATTGAAATAAACAACCTTAACTTCTACCCCCTCGTGGCTCAATTTACAAAGGTGGGTGCCCCTGAACTGCATGTTGTAACAACATGAACCTAAAAGCCGCCTGCAACCTGGTTCTCAAACTTGTATCCTTGTCATCTTTTGGTCTACTGCCTGCCTTTGAAACTGAAAAACTCAGATCAAACTTCCATTAGGAACAATGATCACAAGCCGGGATATGGATATGGCATCATGCTCTATACAGACCATAACCCAAAGGTGGGTGGCATGAGCCCAGAATGAGCATTAGGGAAATAATCATAAGTATCTACTATATCCAAGCAAGAGATCCCCGATCATTTGTTACTTGAGGACGGCCTCTAGTTGGCGTGGGAGGTCTGTTGGCATTCAACTCCTGCTCTCATTGAAAGAGTCAAAAGATTTCAGATACAACTTACAAATAGGTATACAACTTCCACTAAAATATTCAAGTCCCAGAATAAAAATGTTAAAATGCAACACCTGCATCCATGTATCTTCAATATGACGTTCAGGTGAAGCATCCGGTGATGAGATAGCTGGCGGCAAAGGATGAATTAGTTTTGGAACCACCACAAGATCTCTTCCTAAGACTAAGATTGCTCCTGCATTATTAGCAGTACCTGTGGAAAAAAAATTTAACTAAGTTAAAATTCAAATTACACGTAAAGAATTGAAGAAAATGTTCAATGTCAAAACATACCGCAGTAATTGGTTGCCGAGAAAAGTGTGATTAGATGTCCCTGGGCAAAACGCTCAAAGCCATCCATCACACATTCATGGGCACGCACAATCAACTGCAGATCATTGTTGTTGCAGAATTCCATTACTCGATCAGGCTGCAACAATGAACCCCCAGGAATCAGCATAAACACAACAATAATTCAAATTGACTTTTCTCATAGCGTAAAGGAAAGATACAGATAACTCAGTATCTTTCAATTATTTGAGATGATTATAAGCTTAAAAAGTTTGTCTCAACAGCAAACGCAGTTAAGGATAAAACATCTTAAACATATTTCTCTTTTTTAAGGTTTGCCACTTAATTTGCAGATGATATACAAGGATTTTTCAGGCCCAAGTTTATGAACATTGTTAATGTAACATTCTTTGCAGTGGCCATGTAAACAAGACCTTGGTAGAACCATCTCCAGCTCATAGAACACAAAATCAGAGAGTATAAGAGCATCCATAAATGGGAAAGATTTCATTGCCACCACCAATTTCCCAATCTAGCAAGACCTTAAAACGTTTTAGATGATACCTACTGTCATATCAAACTCACAGAAGTTTTCAAGGGTTACTGTAATACTTAGTTAACAAGGCACTAGGGAAACTTGATTCACCGTGATGCAATCCACCTCAAATCTGATAACATATAGGCAGAAGCAAATTTATTTGAGATGAACATGAATATATTCGCCAGCACTAACATTTGAATAATTAAACCAATTCTTTTTTCAACAAAAAGGTGTCTTTAAAACATTTAAATAGTTATTTAACTGGGAAGGGAAGGAGGAAGGTGTGGGAAGAGAAAGGAGGGGGGAAGGGGATAATTAACACAGATTACATTGGTGTGTTTGATATAAATGAGTTCCAAAAAATTTTATGGAATTCTTTACCCATCCAAACTTGTCATGTTTGGTATGTCAAAGAATTCTTTTAGAATTCTAAATTTTTAATTCTATGAAATTGGTTATGCTTGAGTTAATTTCTTTCAAAACTGATACAATTTGCTAATGAACTTTAAACAAACAAGAGTACATGCTACTAAAGCCACAAAAATAAAGTGCAACCTAGTAAATCTACAAGTTCAAAATAAATTCCACATTTAAATCAAATATGAGAAGTCGTTTACAAGTGAATTTTGTTAATGAAATTTATTTGCAAAAACAAAATTCATTTGCAAATTAAATGAATTCCTTAAGAATTTATATTAAACAATACATAACAAATAAAAAACAACCAATATAATAACACTAACCCCAAAAGTCACCAGCCCTGGCCCTCTAGCATTTGGCCGCAATCCTTCCACACTGTCATTTTCTGTTGGATCAGACCTATGGAAAACAAGATAATAAAAATAAATAAATACATAAAAGGTAATGGCAAATCAAATAGACACAAAAAATATAGACAAGCACTCGCCATAGCAAATCCATAAGCACAATTGAGCCTGCTTCCATGCTTATCGGACGCTGAAGATTCTCAATCTGTTCCACATGATTTATTGAGCGACCGATACCACCATGCATACAAATGATTTTCTTCTCAATTAGTGCTGCCAGAGGCAGCCAATTGAACAAGCGATTTATCCGATGCCAAACCCAAATTCCATCTCTCTCTCCCTATATAATGATAATTTAGTTAGTCACTCAACCAGTTGATGAGAGAGTAAAGACATTACATATTTAATAAAATACCATGCGCTCAATGCATTCGATCCGGAAGCCAAAAAGGGCATTGATATCTGCAGCTTCATGGTTCCCACGAATTAAATGAACATTATGGGGATATTCAACCTAAAAAGAGTGGAATGGTTATATGCAACTATCAGCTCATCAAATTGCAGAAAAAAGTTGACAACGGCATTATAAACATTGTTTATATTCAAAAGTACTGACATTGGCAACTCCCCAGCAGAGATAGACACAAGAGAACAAGGGAGAGGAGGAGGTCTTGGCCTTTTTTGGTGTTTTGGGGGTTGGGGGGGAAGAACAGAGAGACAGAAACAAGCAAAACCACAAATACCTTCAAAGCAAGCAGAAGAGTAATAGTCTCCAAGCTGTGCTGGCCCCGATCAACATAATCTCCTAAGAAGAGATAATCAATATACCTAATAGTTGAGAAACAAATTAGCATCGTTTGAAATATCATGAATGAGCATGTGAATCTCTATATGAACATATTTTTGCCCCTTTTCTCCATAAAATACATTAGTTTGAACAACACAGTATGGAAAGAAATTCACAACTGACAGAAAACAAAGATAAATATATTGTCCTGCAATTCTGCTTGCAATTACACACAAAACACTTTTTCTGCAGACATTGGCCTAACGGATTTGGAATATATACATCCATAACCAGTATTTGCTATGCACAATCTAGGTCATAATGACCTGTATTACACATGAATCATGACCACTTGCTCCTTCCTCATATACTACAGCCACACCACACCATACCTTCTCGACGTCCTAACGTTGTTTACACTGTCACAAATGGCTCTTCAAACATCATGATGCCATCAATTATCAGGCTGTTACTATTTCTCTCACAATTACACATTTGGTCCAACAGCCAGCTTCCAGATTCCCCCACTTCCATCATTCCTTGGAGCACTAAAACTCATTTCATTGATAGTTTGATAACTCTACATTCCACAACATAAATTTCATAACACTACACTCCACAACTTAAATTTCAATATTCAGCCATGAAGAGCAGCACCAACACCTCTCCAACCATAAAATCAAACTACAGGTCCCCAAGCCCATTCTTCCATAGTTAAGACCCTAAAATCCCCATTGCAAACACTGCAACCAAGAAAGGCACATAGATCTGATTGTAGGGGATAAAAAGGTGCATGTAGACAGACAGAATAGCTTATATCTTACATTAGCTATCCAACATTGGCAAAAGAAAAAAGAATCATATTGGGCTGCTAGGTTCACTAACCACTAAAAAATATAAACAGAGATATAGTCCTAAATCATTATAGTAGATTGGCTCAGAATCCACATTACAAAATAAAGCTGCAAATCAAGCACTTATCTTTTGAAAAATCCAGATTAAATCATTAGTTAAACAACTCAGCATGTATCATTTTAAATACAAAAGGAGCTTAAAAATTGGCAGACTGCAGAAGAACATTTTGAAGGAACGTCTTGATGAGGAATTCCAACGTTGGTTAAGGTGGAAACTTGTTTCATGTTATTTTCAGTCAGGTGAATATTAAAAAGTTAGGTATCTCAGCCAGAGGGTCGCCTGGAAAATGTCTTTTTAGGTATCCATTTGAAAGAGATTCTCCTTGGCTGAATAGCTAGAGATTAGAAACAGGAAAGGTTTAGTCCTTCCAAGTTCACCAGTTAAAAGTAGTTATGGAGTAGATTTGGGAGGCCAAGCTTTACAAAATTGACCTACTGTTTTATTAGAGGTAAGAACAGGTTCCATTGGCATGGCAATTCAGTCTGGTAAAATTCAACAGCTCTATATCCTAAAGATAAGAGGCAGCAGAAGCAGATTGCAGGAGTCAAAATAGAGGTCTTTAAAATTTGTAAGACATAATCAGTCCAACATTATATAAAAGAAACTTCAAAACAATGCAACTTTGGTACAGTTAACACTTTGACTCTCTTTTTTGAGACCTATGCATCAAGTTCTTTAATATTATGAAACTTCATAGTTGGGCCAATATTGGCTAAAAATTACTTGAAACAATGGAGTTTTTTTCTCAAATTCGCAATGGAGTTTTGTTCTAAAATTCGCAATTTTGACATTTAAAAGAACTGCAATTTAATTTTGCAGAAAGGAGAACAAAATGCATATTACATCAAACCTCAATGGAACATTTGTAGTTCCTCCATCTTTTCACAAGATGTTGAAATGTAATATTCTCAATGCATTACTGATAGGATGTAACTGAATGAAATGGAAGGTAATCACATAAAAATTCAATAGAGTAATGAAATAAAATTTCATGTCGTTGTATTCACATAATTCATCATAATAACCACACTCATTCTCCTGAAAAAGCATAGACAACACTTCCAATTTGGAATTCTTTTGGGCACAGAAATCTAAGAAGTTTCCAGAAGACAATCTGACTAATTGAATAATGTCGATGTGTCTTCTATGTGAAAGTGTAGCAAGTCAGTCTACCACTTATTACTTACTACGTTGCCTTTGCACAAAAAAAAAAAATGGTGCTCTTTCATTTTCTCAGCTTTAACGGTTATTCCAGTCATTTGGAGGGAGACTTCATAGTTGGAGGTTATACATGCATCAGTCTGTTTCACAGACTTCTTTTTGTTGGATGACGTCCACATGCCCTTCCATCTTCTCAGTCCTTCCTAGAGCTCTTTGCTCCTTTAAGACTTGGCAAGTAAAGCATGCTTTTCTTATTCATTAAATTACATATTTTCTTCTTTCGATTTGCCCATGGAGAAACTCTTCATGCACCTTATGTCTTAGGCGGCAGCTGGTCGCTTGAGACCTTTAATTTTGTTTTATTTTACCAATGAGAGATTCTAATACAAATTCATGCATAGTTTACCAGGTTCACTTGAACCTCCTGGGTTCTACAATCAGAGTAGTGCATCCAGATTTGCAGGATGCTTGCAACCCAAAATGCTACATGATCAGGATCACCAAAACAAACAATCCAAGCACATGAAGAGGACAGAAAAGAAGAAAAGTTGTAGGCAGGGAGGTGAAGAAGAATAAGGATTTCTCCTCTCTATTTAACTATTTAATTTGCTTTTAAACCCTAGTTTACATTTTTAAATGTGGGCCTCTTTTAAAGCAATACATAACTAAACAATAGCTAAGGAACTTATTTTAACTGTATTCTTTTCAAATATATAGTCAAAAAGACTACCAGCACATTGGAGCTGGCTGGGCCACCATCGAGGGTTGTCTCAGAATCACCAGTCACCTGCCCTAATCTGGCCCATGGCAGCCAGCAGCCCGTTGGAGCTGGCTGTACCCCCCATGCAGGATAGCCCCAAAATTTAATCATACTTTAAGAACGATGTTAAATTTTTGTAATATGAACTTGATTATCAAGTTTAAATATTACTGGTTTTATCTTATATTACAGTTTAAAAATAATGTTAAATGTTTGTAATATGAACTGGACTATCAAGTTTAAATACTAATTTTACTGGTTTTATCGTCCTATTTATTATGTCTACTTTATTTTAAAAAGATTCCTATATAAAATAGTCATGAAATACTTCTAGATATGAAATTTCACCCATAAAAAGACCAGCAATCCTTATAGTGCATGCACCATGATCCAAAAAGCATACCAACTTAGCCTACTCCTGGCATACCATACACTAAGTGCGTATTGCATCCCTGTACCCATACCACAGCCCGTAATGCATTTTGTTCAAGGCAACTAGGTGGCTAAATTACAAAGTTATACAAACTCACAATATGATCAATGCAGTAACTAAGTATAAACATGCTATGAGATCAATGAAGCAATTTAGCAAGTTTAATCTGCTGGCTTGCATTGGTTTGACTAAATCAATAATTTTCACCTTGAAAAGCATTTAAGAATACTGAAGATATGAACCAGCATACATAGCGTGAAAAAACATATTATCAAAAGTACTTACGCGATATCACCAGCTGTTGAAGGTGCACCATACTCATCAAAAAGGCGCATTAGATCCCCAAACTGCCCATGCAAATCACCAAATATCTTGATAGGAGCACTAAGCTGTAAAACACTTGGTTCACCTGAAAATATCCTTTCAGCACTGTCACAAAGGTCTGCTATTTCATTGCAATCCAAGAAGAATTGCCGACGAACTGGAGGCTTCCAACCACGAGGCTTTAAAAGATGTGCTACGACCTGTTATGATGGAAAGACAACCCATTAGAACATATGAAATAAGAATTTTAACTGGAAAATAATTGTTGATTGGTGATTCACCTATAATATCATAAAGAAGGCGCAACAAGCACGCACGCAATGTATACACCACCTAACAAAAGTTCACCTCTTACAACTTACAGAGCCCAAAAATATTAATTAAGTAGGAGAATCTGAAAACAAGATGTACAAGTCTAGAAAACAAAGCTTAAGTTCAAACTTCAACTTGACCAAACACACCAATCAATTAGGTTATATGGATACCTAATATTGGTCAATAACTGTGTCAAACACAAAAAGAACAGGTGCACAGTTTAGCTTGAAACATCCTTGTTGTCGCCAGTAACAAATATTTTAAGAGGCTGCACAACAAGAAAAAACTTTACAATGTCCAAGCACTCATCGAATTTCTTAACATAGGTTTTCCTAAAATACTCGTATTTATGTAATTGTTCTAAATCAAGCTTTCATGCATAAAAAATAATGCCAAACAGCTTGACCCTACAATATGCCCCCCAATGATAATTGGCAGATCTAGCACCTTGGGCATCAGTCAAGGTCCAACAAGCTAATGTTCTGACCCAGGTCACTGTATAATAATTGCACCAGAGTAGGATAGCAGAAAGGAAGAGATGTATGCAGAAGATTATATGTCCCATGTCCCCGCTAAGAAGATTGCCATAGTTCATCCATTATAATATTTCAGTAGTTTGGAAGCAGCTGTAGTATAATCAAATAAAGATATGCAAGCAGAAAGAGGTATATATATCCCAAGTTTTCAACCACAATAATAATAATAATAATAATAATAATAATAATAATAATATTACTAATAATAATACTAACAATAATAATAATTCAGAAATCAATTGACAGATGCTAGGTTAATTTTATTTTCCTGGCTGTACATTGTCACATTCACGTTCTATACATCCCATTCTATACCAAATAGAACACCAATTACACCAATTATAGCATCAATCACAAAGCTACATACCATCGATACATACAACAAAACTCATATACCTTTTTGGGCACACTATTGATAGACATCTGTCGATCTAGTAGTTTCCTAGCTGCAGTTGCACTCTCTGGGGTTCCATAGCTGACCCGCCTGCCTTCATTTTCAAACTGATCGATGGAAAGCTGTCTAACCATTCCACCTAAAGCTCCACCGGTCTCTGCAGCTACAACTACCTGATATAGTAGGTGCAAGAATAAGCATTCTCAAACCTGAATTGATTTGAGATCGCTTTCAAAATGTTAATATACTCACAGCTCTGTGATGCAGCCGAACTCCAGCAGGAGCAATGTTATTTGATGCTGTAGAATCAGGCTTAATCAATGTGGATATTTGTTTCCCACTAGGAGTAGCCTCCGCGCCACGATCCCTGTCTGGTAATTCTACTTCTCCATTAACTTGCCGCGCCTTTGCAGCAGCCAAAGTGGCACTTATAGCTTCAGCTTCTGCAGCTGATGCTTCAACCAAATACTCCACACCCTTGCTCGATCTCCTACATAGTGATAGTGATGCAGATTCGGCAGCTCTTTGAATGTTTCAAAAACATTCTACTCATATCGAATATAAACAAGAACACACATACAGTAGCTAGCTTACCTAGGTCCTGGGAGCATGGCATTTTCAGTACTTATATCAGTGTATATGTCACCGTTTATAGGAGGAGCAACTGGATTGCCCAGTACAACAGCACCATCAGGTACTGCTTCAGGCATTGCTTGCCTAGTTCTTTCATCAACAAATACTTGCCTTCCAGGTATCCTCCCTGATGCAGCAGCTGCAGCCGCAGCATGAGAAGCTGCAGATGTTGTTTCAGCAGCAGCTAGATCTTCAGCAACAAGCAGATCATCAAGCAACACCCCTGTAGCACAAATAGTACATTGTTATGCTATGATATAGTGGAACCTCCATGATCCATAAATCAGAAACTCCTTTAATAACTCTTTGATGGAAAGAGCTTTTAAAAACCCTGTGCAGAAACCACAGAGAATTTCTTCTCCTGTCCATTAAAAGAGAAAAATCAAGAAGGAAAACATAAAAATAAATCAGGAGGTGAACTAGGCAAATAGACGGCACCATTATGACTACATTCATATTATACAAATAAGGATGTCTTCACCAACTATCAAAATGTGTAGACAATTTTGCTTATGATGTGCTAATTCTATCGGCTTCACTTATATAATTTCAAATTTTTCCATATGTTTATATGTGCTAGCTATTCCAAGAAATTCAATCAGATTGTTCCACAAATTGTCAAATCTTAAAGATTTGAAGTACATATTAATTCTTATATTGCCAATTAAAAGTGGTGTATTGTGAAATCACTTTAGCTTTCAAGTTTTGACAATGCTATACATTATTAATCTATTCCGGTGAATTCTACCCGATGTCCTACTCAGCCTTCCACTTCCCCCATCAATACTTCTTGAAAAGCATCATCTTCCAGCAGGTGTCAGGATGTCAGTATCCATCTTTCCAGGCTATCCAGATCCTTCTTAAAATATGTACATTTGGTTACATAGATAAGTTAAGGTTGCCGGCTTCATGTTAAATAAGAAGAAACTGGAAACAAATGTAGAAATCACTAAATGATTAGCATCATTACTTACCACCACGTAAACCACCATAGATAAATATCAAGTCACCAACTGCAGCAGCTGCATGCCTGCAACGCCTGGTCAACTCAACTGCAGCATCCCCGCCAGCAGCATCAGCACTGTATCTACCAGTCCTTGGACTAGTAACAACAGATTTTGTATCACACCAAACTCCAGCAGCAGTATCCAACACTACATATATGCAAAAAATTAAATATTTTAGAACACCGGGGTTGGAGCATAATAAATAAAATAATACTAAAATAATATTAGTAATGATGACACACAGCATACATGATCGATACATAGTCGAACAGGCTACTATTTAGAAACCCACACCCACTTTGGAATAATGCATATCTAAAACTGCCTTCATAGCATTTCATAGGTAAAAGTGAAGTTTGCATAACACTATGATTAGGTACCTGCAACACTTGATGAATCTTCCACCATGCGACCACCACCAAGTGCACCTCCAGACACGTGGAGCCTTGCATTAACAAAAACCTAAAAATACAATAAAGACTGGTCACTAATCTTTTTGGACAGAGATTATATGATCGATTAAAAGAAACTGAAGATAAAGGTAGTTAAAACCTACTGCAGCATGTTGATATCTTGGAGATGGAGAGACACCAGGAGCAATTGCCCATTCCCAACGACCGTCCCTATGTTTTGCAAGTCCATATGCACTTGCTAGTGGCTGCAAAAATTACAAACAACAAAACCAAGAAAATAGAGAAAAGAGGTTAACCAAATGTTATACCACAAGAAGCTAAACAAGCAGTAATGTTTATAAGAAACAAATAACTTCAACATTCTTGTGAGCTTTCCAAATGAAATGAAAATATAGCAAGGATATTGTCACTGTTATTTAAGGTAAGTAAAGCTACATTAATAACAACACCAACAGCATTGCAACCAATATCCATCAGGAGAATATGATTATAAAAGTCCCTTCCCATAAAAAGCAATTTGATTTATACAATATCAAAATATGAAGAGCCTACACCTGCTTCTTTTATGAATGCCCCAAAAGGTTGCTATAATCTTTACATTCCTTAAATTTGACTATTCAGATAGTCCACAAAACTAGCAAAAAGGGATATACACTAAACCTACATACATCTACACTAATGATAAGAGCCCTCCAAGTTATATCCAGTTTTTAAAATCTGTGCATAGACCTTATTACTTCCAAGAATTTCACATACCAAAGTCCAAAAGTTATCATTCACAATGAAGAGAACTCATTCACCCAACCACCACTGCTTCTTGCATAGATAACATCAGTCAACCAAGCCATACCTCTTTCATTGAATTATTTAAAGTAACAATTTTCCCAAAGAGACTTCAAAAGAAGAAAACATGGAAAATTCTTTGGGTATCTTCACCTCCAACGCTTTCCTTATATTCTGTATGCTCGGCCCATAAGGAAGCTACTTAGATTATAAGCTTCCTATTAGAAATTGAATTGAAAGGGTAGAGATAAAAGAAATTAAGTAGAGGTTAAACCGGAGAATGAATGATTTTAAATAAATTTGAGTCAACTATTACTAAAAGATTAAAACTCGCCGATTAGATAATCAAGCCAAACCATTATATACCATTTATATTTTATATAGATTTCCAATGTGGGATTTTAACACTTCACAATCCTCCTCAAGTGGCAATGGCTTCGTTGACCACTTGAAATTGACCTTTCCCTGAAATCAAATTTGAATTAAATGCAACAACACCAGACAAGGCTGCTGGGATTAGACATCCAAATAGAAAACTAAATGATAAATAGAAATTAAACTGGGTCAAACCTACTTTGATACTATATTAGAAATTGAATTAAAAGGGTAAATGTGACAAAAATTGAGTAGAGGTTAAGCCTAAGAATGAATAGGTTTAAATGAATTTGAGCCAACCATTGCTAAAAGGTGGATTAGGTAGTCAAACTCAAACCATTATATACCCTTTATAATTTTTATAGATTTCTAATGTGAGATTTTGACACTTAACACTTCCAAAAAATAGTAACACTTTTTTCTTGGAATATAACTAGAATATAAACCAAATGTAGACAATAGATGGTTGTACACATCTCAGGTTGATGCAGTCACAGTTGGAAAGTGGAATTAGGGAGCCTTGAGCACATCCAAATTATGCAAGGATAGAAAATGATAAAAGAAGAAATGAAAACTGCAAGAATCAAGTTGCCACTACCAATGGGCGAAAAGAACCTAACAAATTCCCAGATCCCAACTGCAACAACACATAATAACCTGTTTGTATGAGGAAAGAACTTGAAAAGAGAACTTGAAACTTTCTTTGACCTTTCCAAAAAATGTACCAAGAAATAACAACATGCGTGCTTTTGGCTATTCTTTCAGGTCCAAATATCTAAGAAACCCAATCACAAACCAAATGACTAGCAATAAATCACATGCCAATGAAAAAGCAAAGAGCAGGGACTTGCACCAATAAGGTCTTCTTACTCCCACAACCCAACCGAAGAAACAAAAATCCTAGTGAGAGTAAACCAAGCGACATCTTTGACGTAGGGTTAGTTAATAACAATCTTTGACGTAGGGTTAGTTAATAACAAAATAATTAAGAAAACTATTCCTTCAAGAGGCACACAACGTTTTTTGAATGCTACCTAAGTATCTTGTATCGATGGCAGCTCGTTTTGAACTATTTAGATTAATAAAATATAAAACTCACTATTACATAATTTCTAAAACTAGATGTAACAGTTTTCAGTTTCACATTTATTTACATTTTCCAATCTCATGAATACCCCTAAAACATTTAGCAATTACTCACTGTTTGCTAAAGTTCCAACATATTTTTTTTTATCACACAAAAAAGGAAAATAATACCAAATTAATCTCTTCCAATCCACTTTAAACTTAATTAAAAAAACAAAGAATTTGCTGAGAATTAATTAGTTTCCTTCAAATCCACTATAACTAATGTGTAAGTCAGTTAGCTCACCACACTATTTGCATCCCTTCCCCCACAGAGCAGAAGAAGACCATCTGAACGGGCACTTGCAGTGGCATACCTAGTTAAATGTAAAGAATCAAAACCGGAAAATGAAAAATTAACAAGAAGATCACCAATCAACAGAACCTAAGTAAACAAAAAGGAACAACCAATTATTAACAAATTCCAAACATACAACTAGCAAAGACTTATGTTACATCCTTGCTAGAAAGTACTACAAGTGGTTACAAATAATATACATAACCATGAAAAATATACAACAATACCATCACCGATAGGAAGAGCTACAATACTGGCATACACTATCAGACCTCGAAAGCAGGACAGACATTTATGATCACATAAAATCATTATTTTCTTTTTTATTTTATGCTGTTCTGCTTTTAACTTGTTTTATGGTATTTTATTTATTTTCTATCAATAATTTTCTCCATACATAAATTGATAGAAACATAAGCATATTTTGTGAGATCCCTAATAGTAATCCTACTCAGGGACAATAAATCAATTAATTCAAAACACTCGAATCCTTAGTCATCCACCACTTAGATCACAAAGGAGAAGAAAAAGGATACCCCTTTGAAAGCCATTTTTCCAACTTCCCTCCTCATTTTCCTCTTTTTTTCTTCTCAAGAAACTGTTTGGAAGGGAATTCTTGCAGAAAAGAGTAGGGGGTGACCAAAAACCCGATCAAACCAAAAAACCGACCAAACCAATATTATTCAGTCAGTTCGGTTTGGTTTTCAGTATAAATTGGTCCGGTTCAGTTTTGATTTAAAAAAAAAAAAAATTGGTTTTGGTTTGGTTTTATAAATTAAAAAGAATAAACCGAATAAACCAAAATTATTAATAAATCAACCCAAGTTGAATTGAACCAATTTAAAATATACATAATTTAATCAAATCAAACCGAACTGAAATTCTACAAATTCAGTCCGGTTCAGTTGGTAAATGTATAAAATTTGGTTCATTTGGTTCAGTTTATTCAGTTTTTTAAAAAAATTTAATTCAATTCGGTTCGTAAAATATAAAATTTCGTTTATTTGACTTTAGTAAAAACCAAACCATACAAACTGAACCGACCAAATACTCAACCCCTACAAAAAGAGGTCTAGTGACTAAACACCGCCACAGAAAAACTGCAATGGATCCAGCATCATCTTGTATTGAGATGCAATATGGAATAACAATCTTTAGGAATAAACATACTTTATCACATGAATTTTTTTGGATTGCTGCAGGATCAACAGAAAAGCAATTGTGGGCTTGAAGGATATATAATCTTTTATAGAAAAGAGAAGAGAAGTAGATTCAATCCCCCCCCACCCCAAACCCCTTTTTTTTGGGATTTGGCTACAGAAATGATTAGATCTTTGAAGGAGAAGCGCTGTCTCTTCCAATGCTATGAGGTAAATAACTAAATACATTAGTTGTCAGTTTGGCAGGCAACAATTTGTGGGCAAATACACTAAATCAAATTTATCATTTTTTTTTTCCATTAAACAGGTTGGCACCGCCTAGGCACTTCTTAATATAATTATTCCTTTGTGCTTATCATAAGCACAGAAATGCTATAAGTCAAAGTTGCAGAGAGGATAGCAACTGGATATTTTCCATTTTGGAATGGCAAATTTCCAATACAACATTCACCAATACTTATTAACTATACAAAGATCGCAAAACTATTTGCTAGAAGATTACCAGTTAAATTGACAATGAGTTAGATATCCTTTAGTTAAGAACAGATTTCATGCTTAAATTTGCAGTAAGTTAGGTATCATCTAGTTAAAACCAAATTTCACACCACAACTCGTTAACAAGATGCAATATGTTGCAGAACAAGGCTTTCTGAACTGAGTCTATACCACTGCATGCCACAAAGATACATTCTATGCAAAAGTATGGATAAATACAGATAAAGGGTAGTGTAACTATTCACATTAGATAAAGGAAGAGGCGAAGGGGGAGAGAATGAAATTACATGCATGGTGGTGGACCTTCCCCTTCAGGTTCCAATTTACGCCATTCATAAGGCTTGGCTGCTGTGTCAAGGGCCCAAACATCAGACAAAGGGCGCTTTCCTGAAAACAACAACATCTTTTTATAAATAGACTAAAGATTTCGAAGTGTGCACATATGCATATTCGCAATTTTAAATCAACATGTTAATTTTAATACATTCAGAAAGAGTGATGACTAATGAAGATGCTTTCGTTTCAAAGTGACTTACCATCATTCCCTCCAATTGCCATGAGATACCTTTGGCCCACCAACGCCATAACATGCCCATATCGTGGCCCTGGTCCAGGGCCTTGAACAACGACTCTACAGAAAAAATATTATTTTAATCATAAAGCATCTAATAAATATGAAACAATGAGCAAACACATTGTTAAGAATCTAACCTATGCCATCGTGGCCGTTGCTGTGTGAGGTCAAGAACATGAAGATCCTCAGCAGATAAACCAGCCGGACCAATTCCACCCTGTTTTGAGATGCAAGATTATACTAATAACTTGGTTTTGGACAAAAGAAGAAGTGAAAAGAACAGGACTATAAATACAAGCACATGATATAATTTTGCAGTATGCTAACCTGAATAACTACCATGGTTCCCACAGCAGTTGCCACATGAGCAGCCCGTGGTGTGGGTGGTTCTCCAAAAGGAGTAATTCTGAAAAATAGTTCATTATAAGAACTATTAATACAAGAGCGGTGAAAATGCAGTTTTAGGGAAAATAAAATCTAATTGAAATAAAAAATCATCAGCTTACCTAGACCATTTATTTGTCAACACATCATAACAGTGAACATCAGCAGTGGCACCTGCTAGTCCTGCAATTCAAGTGACTCACAAAGGTCATGAAGTTGAGTGAGAAAATTGTTTTTTTTTTTTTTTAACTTAGAAACAAAAATGTAATTTTTTTTTCCATTAAAACTAAAACCTATTCAAATTTAGATGATTCAGCTTCAAGATCATCCAGCTTATCATCACCATAAAAGGATATAAAATGACCAAAACATACAAGATGACCTACAAAAAAATTAAGGAACTTGAAATATGAGAGATGTTGCCAGACCAAATTGTTTAAAGTTCAAAACAAATTAATAGAATACGTCATATCAATGCAGCTATAAACCACCTGCAACTTGAACTAAAAGCTAAAGGATTTTAATACCATGGAACTAAAACAATTCTGTCATTTACGGTTGGCTTCGATGTAAAAGGCAGGGTTCAAAGCTCCATTATACAAACCAAGGACATGAAAGCGCCACCACATAGAATAATGAAAGAATTAGAAGTACACCAGTTGAATTGGCTGGATTTGATAACTAAGACCATCTTAGTGGCACTAGAATGAGTTTGAAGTCAAAAACAATAGCAAAGCTACTGTCACCCAAACATTTGTAGCTTGCAAGATTCAAAATGTAAACATAGGCCAAATAATCTGAAGCTCAGGACCAATGTCTAGTTGAATTTTTGGACGACAAATATAAGGTTCCATATCCATAGCTGCTGAAAAATATTTTAAAAAACTATAGCAGAATATCATAGTTCAAATGAAAGCAGAATTGAAAAGAGAAAAGGCAAAATATCTTATTTGAAACGCACAGAGCCCAGTATAATTTAAGGTTCCAAACCACTTATTATACCAAAATTGCTACTATAATAAGAAACTATGCTTTCAAATATCATAGCCAACGTGAAACCACAAACATATGCAACTTCCACTATTTTCATCCCAATTAAGTGAATTCTTCATTAATATCATTTTTCCTATTGAACAGGTTTCTAAGAAATCCTGGAATTGAAAACCACCTTCTATACAATGTTGACTTCAATCAAATTAAAAATAACTCACAATAATCAAAATTTTCCAGCTAAAATTGAAAACCAATCAAGCAATCTACACAACCACAAGAAAAAATAAAAGAACCCAACGCAGAAACTCAATGAAATGGACCACATACTAATTCCAGCATTCCCAGCAGAGGAAGGAGTCCCTGAAGCAGCAGAGTTACCCTCAAGAGCCGTAGCACCACCGAACAAAATCAACCTGGGTCCAATGTAACCAGGGGTTCCCTCCTCACCAACAGAAGCTACTGCAGTGAGGGTATGGCCACACCTGGGCCCAGGCCCATCTTCCTTCTTCTCTATAATCGCATTCACCACCGAGTAAGTAGGCGCGTGCCTTGGTCCCACCACGGGGCTTTGCTGCTGCTGCACCTGAGCCTGCGCCGGTTGATGCTGCACCGGCGGAGGGACAGCAGAAGAAGTAGGAGATCCCGCCTGCTGCGGCTGATCCCTTAGCTGCTGTTCCCTATCCATTGCTGTGGGCGACGAAGCGTTTTGCACCGCTGAATCGTGCTCGGTATCGGGCACCATTGATGAGTCCACATCCATTACTTCAATCCTCCAATCCAAGACCTAATTTCAAGATCGGAGCTAGAATTCCTACTAATTCGCATTCCTAATCAACATTTTCAACGATTCAATCCCAAATTCACCTGGCAACCAATCGAAACCCTAGCCCAGTTGGTTCCTCTTTCCCATCCGAAAACCAAAAATAAAATAATATGAACAGGAGAGAGAGAGAGAGAGAGAGAGAGAGAAAGGATAAAACGTAAATATATATATATCTATCTATCTATCTGTCTTTCTATAATCTCTGATGAGAAAGGAAAAAAAACTTAACGTCGAGGAAAGAGAAAAAAATTAGAAACGGGAGAGAATCTCAAAGCCCTATAGCGCATCAATGAAGGAGGGAGATAAATAATAATACTAATCCCTATTTCTATTAATCTAAAATCGTTTTTTGCTCTCTATAACCAATTGGTTAATATTTGTTTTTTGTTTTTATTTTTGTTTTTAATTGCTGTTGTGTTGTTTCGTTCTATGGAGAAATGAATGGTGATGATGTGTTAATTTTTTTTATCCGATGATGTGTTAATTATTGGTTCGCTCTTCTTCCCTTAATTTTTTTTTTATTTTTTTTAACACTTCCTGGGGGATGATAGGGATTTTTGGCTTTTGTTTACCGTTATCAAACGGTTCGTGTTTTTATGGAAAAGATGGTGGAGCGCCGTCTGATAGAGGATTGACTGTGGTGGACGGAGAGTGATGGGTTGCCGAATTAACTGGGATAGATTTAACTTTTAACGGTGATAACCGGTTTTCTATTTCTTGGGAGTTTTGCGTCTTTGCCACCTAGTGCGGGGCAGGAGAGTGCCCGCTGCCTGCTGCGCGTGCCCACGCCCCCTTTTTACTGGTTATAAATCTGTTCTCTGATTCTTTTCCCTACTTATTGTTGAAAAAAAGTGGCTCCCGAGTGTGTGTTGCATTGTAAATTCTTAAATGAGATACTATAAATACTTAAACCTTATTTGAAAATTCAGATTTATCATATTTCGAAACTGATATTTTAAAAGAATTTTATTTCAATAATTCTCTCATACAGAAAAATCTATATTTAAAAGAATTTAATTTTTATCATTTAAAAAAATAATTTGATCAGAAAATCAAACTAAATTAAAAGTGATAAAAAATTTTGAGAGAATTCATTTCAAGAAGTATTTAGTTTTTGGATTTTGATGGAAGAATTGATATGAGAATATTGAATTTTAATATTTAATTTTTTTCAAAGATTTTATATTTCTGAAAAAATTAAAATTTTGAACTATATACTCACACAAATAAATATATCTTTAATTATTTAATATATAAATATATATAACTTTCTATGTATTTTTATTTGTTAAATTAAATTTGTATATTTTATTTAACAGAATTCTAATCAAAATATAAATTAAACTTTAAAAAAGAAAATCAGTTAACTATCGTATTGTCAAAGTTTATTAGTTGCACAGAATTTTGTTTTATATGAAAATATGTTTATTTTTAATAGTTGTTGATAATGCTCTTATTAAAATGGGTTAGGCCCATTTTCAAATAAGACACAGCTCGACATTATGGGTTTAAATTATTTAACTTATAATGAGCTCAACTCGGTTTAAGATTGGATCCTATCAATTCAAAAATTCATTCCCAAACAATAGAATTCTATCACTAAAATGAGAAAATTATTTAATAGAATTCTTTTCTTTTCTTTTCTTGCATGATTTATTCTAAATAGGGTTTTAACATATTGTAGGAATAATTTTCAAGATGAAAGAGAAGTTAATTAAGGTGATGTGCATAAAAATATAATATAAATAAATATTTGAAAGTTTTGTGAAAATAGAAGTTAATAAATGTAAATTATTTAAACTTTTTATATTTTCCTTGTTAATCTATGATTTAAGAGTAAAAAAAAGAGCATCTAAAGTTTAATAAATATAAATGTTTAACTTCAATTAGCTCTTATTTACATTTTAAAACAACTCATAAACTAGATTGATTGTTTAATTGATATTTGCATTGCACTTTTAACGTTCTCTAAAATATTTACACAAGGCAAGGTTTTGAGGAAAAGTATATATGTTACTTGAAAATAAAATAGAAAACTTCTGATATTAATACAATTATCATAACATAATCCTAATTCATTATAATTTATTATGACGAGATTTTATTAGGTATTAAAAAAAATTATTAGGTTTCAAGGTTGGTTTGTGCAATTGAGAATTATGTTGATATTTTATAACTTTTACTTGAAATGAAAATTTAAACTCACTATCATTCTACATTAAGGTCTATGTAGATAAATGAAAATTTAAAGTCGATGAATATTTAAATTTGAAATTATATTAAAATATTGGCCATAAAATATTATTTCTAAAAAGAATGATGACAATTAGTTCTTAAAAATACTTTAATAAGAAAAACATCTTTATATCAATGAACATCTTTTAATTTTAGACAAAATGTTAGAAGATCTAGTTTGGTATTGTGTAGGATATCCAATAAAATATTTCATAATTATAAAATTAAAGTTAAAATAATATTAAGTTCAGTTGTCTTGATTAGGTCTTTCTATTTTAATAACTATTTCAATAACATTTAAAGTAAGAGTTTTATTCTCTTGAGAAATATAATTATTCTATCAACCTTTTAAGCTATAAGTAGAATTAAAAAATAAAAGATTAGTTATAGCTACTTCAAAGTTATCTTTAGACTTATAAGCAAAAACAGTCATAATTATTTTTTATAAAAATTAAAATTAAATATTTATTTAAAATATTATTATTCCATTCAAAAAGAGAATCACCATCATATTTTAGCTTAAACAATTTGATATCTTTACTCAAATTGAATATAAGGAGAAGACTATGTAATATGAAAATGGAAATGTAAAGAAATTGAGAAATAGAAAATACTTCATGAGAAAATGACATTTTTCCACGAGAAAATGACATTTTATAAAATGTGTGTGAAAAAATGTGAGAAAAATATAGAGTTTTCAAATATGGAAACTTGCTGAAATACATAAACCTAACCAAATAAGGTTTTTATGCAACATAGGGAGGAGATCTAAGATAAGAATTTCTAAACTCTAGAAAAATACTTTTATCACAATAAATTTTACTGATGGTAAGAACATTATTTTCTTGACATTGAATGTCCTGGTTTATAATTTTTTTTATCAAAATAAAATTTCTTTAAGAAGATTGTACTGATGAAGGATATGACACAGTAAATTAATTAATTTTTTCTTATAATAAAATCTATTGTAGTACAAATTATTTTCAAAATCTATAAATTTGAATCCTAAATCTTGTCCTCTTGATACATAGTATAAGGAAAGAAGTTAAATTATTGAAATTAAATATGATGGTGATTCTATTATTGAATGGAATATTGATGGCTTATGTGAATATTTGATTTGAAATATTTTGTAATAAATGACTATGATTATGATTATTTCTACTTATAAGTTTAAGGGCAACTTTGAAATTTTTATAAGTAATCTTTTAATTTCTGATTTTACTAGTTAACTAAAATACTAGTGGAATAACTATGTTTATCAAAAGAGTAAAAGATTGAGCATGTGACCCATCCCAAGTTTGATAAAATATTTACCTTAGTCACATGTTCAAGTGATGTGCTTTGAATGATAATGTAATATCTCTATAATTAAAAATTTTGAAATCAGATTTGTTGAAAAAATAATTATTTAGAGATTTAAAGAAAATCTATTTTTATTAAGAATTTGAAATAAATTATATATATAATATTTCTTTGAGAAAAATTATATATGTGAAAAACTAAATTTAGATATTTCTGCAACTAAAATAATTATTTTATCAGTATTATATTTAATTATTCTATTTTATTTTAGGTGTTTTGTTGAATGACATAATCAACCAACCGGAGTTCTTTTTAGGCTTCCACTTCTTTAAAATTACCTTATCTTATCCCTATACATTTTTCAAATATAGTTACCAGTCTAATTCTCTGTATGTTTATTCTTATATCGTTATTGACTTCCTTCTTACCTGCATAATCAACAGAACAAATGAGTTAAAAACCAACCTCAACTCAACTATTCACATAATTTTTTCTTTTCCTATCCTTGGTAAGTGATCTTGTATAATTCTTCTATTATGATTATTGTTGTTATAAATTCTAAAACTCATCCTATTTTAATCCTGTTAGATTGATCAACTTTGTAAAAATTGTGGACTTTTCCTTCATCAATGTCATGTAAGTTTGATTCTTCCTATTAAGTTTATTAATTTTTGATCAAGTATTAAAAATCCAGCATTTAGTTTATTATTGTGCAACAACCTGACTTGTGTTCCCTTGATTTGTATCATAAATCTATTGTTTGGCCAAACTCGAAATGTTAAGAAAGCCATATACTGAAATCGAGATGTGGAGAACTATGGTCATATATTTATTTTTTTATTGAACTATCAACTGTGTCCTTTTGTGCTCATCTTCAACTTGTGTTTTGGCCAAGATATCATATATATTACAACTTCCTTAGCATATATTTTTCTAATACAGGTACATCTTTTAAATTTGTAATTTATCATATGGAATCAGTATAAGTAATTTGGAAGTTAGTGCTTAGCAAAAATTGCTTTTCAAGTAAATTCATTTTTCATATGTAATTATACACATTAATTCAATCCTATTTTAAAATTATTGTGTGCTCTATTATTTTTAGGTAAATTATTAGTTATCTCTTTTTATTCATTTTACTCTAAGAATAATTGCAATATTAAGAAAATAATTTTTGATAGTGGATTGTCTTGTTAAATTACTTACTCTCCTATCAAGCACTCTTATATTCTTTATTTTATTGTTTCTCTTGCTTTGATTTTCTATCCTTGTTTTACATATATATAGTACCTTCTTCCTCCTTTACGCGAATAGTAAAAATTGTTGCACCATGAGACTTTGAACAACTCTCTGTGAAAAAGCACTTTTGTTATCCAATGGAAACTAAACCCAATTTTGAAATAATTCTAAGTTAATCTTTTTTGTAATTTTTTTATCTATTGTATTCTTTACTACCATAATTAATATTGTACCAAACTATTTCATCTTTAATTACCAACATTTTTAGTAAAACAGTGTTAACTATTTTCACATCAATATATAAAATAGATTAATAGTTTTGCATCAATTTATTATTATTATTATTATTATTATTGCTTTAACAATTTCTATAAGTATTTATCATATGCTATATATTATTGGATTTTTTTCTTTATCTCCTTACTTTTACTCGATCCTTTATTTTTCGTCCTTAGTATTCCTTAAATAGGTTATAGGGTAATATATCTATCCTATTATTTTTTTGTAGGAAATTCTAATTCTTTATGTGTTAGTTGAGGCAATTCTTTTTGTACTGAACTAGCTTTTATCTGGAGTTTAAGGTGAGTGATAATTATGATACATAACACATATTTATTTTTAAAAAAAACTTCTTAGCATAAAGTATTTAAATAAATAAAATTTGAAAAAAACCATTTTGAATGTATTTCATTAATTGTTTCTTAATATTAATCTTTATCAAATTAATTTTATTGCTTATCTTCAATTATTTATGAATTATTAGATTAAATATTTACTATATATTATGTGCATTTAGAACTCTTAGGCATCTGAGAATAGAACTTTAAATTGTTTGAAATTTCATATGATCTTCTAAGCTTGTAAATTGATTTTGTGAAACTAAATGCTTGAATATATTTGATTAAATTTATCAATTTTGGGGTATTCGAACTTGGATTATCAATATCTAATTTTTGAGTACTGCTATTTATAATATTGTCTTTGATATATGAATTTTTGCGTTTTGATTTTTAATTTATAATCTTATTTATGTTTGAATGAGCTTGGATTTTTAAATCAGTATCTAGCACTCCAATTAGTTATATCGGATTATATGTATATGAGTCTCATCGTGTGGACTATCACAACAATAAGGTTCCATAAGTTATTGTCATGCATCATAATTCATTGAGTATTACATTAGAGTCATGCATTGATATATGTGAAGGAGGTGATTTGCATCTGATTTTTTTGTTAGCACACTTACCATCTAGACCTTTGGTGATATGGACTATCATCACCTTGAAGTATTGTCCAGAAAGGATTTGATATGAAATATTTTGCTAGTTTAAATTACTTAAATATTGCTTTGAAATCTCTAAGAGTTTGATTATTTAAAATAGCTTTTAATTGTTTGTAGCATTAGCATATTTGGACAATATAAGACTATTATGAAATTATTCAAGCGTTTGTCTATTTCTATTTTTTTGTGTGCTATAATTACCATTCATTGAGCGTTAGCTCAGTCCAAATCTGCTTTATTTTTTTCAAATCATTAGATATTTATAGCTAGTCCAAGCTTTGATCTACTTTTTCTTAGAGGGTTATTTTATCTATTTATGACATCTGTTAGGTATACCTAAACTTTGTTTCTTTTCCTAGGGCTAACTTTATTATATTTATTTAGGTGATTTTATTTGATTCTATTCGATAGAAACTCCGTAGTTTACTTTTGGGATTCTTTTATTTTCATATTATTTGTTTAAATTTATTATTGGATATTCAGAGACTATGTTACTAAAGTTAATAATCATTGATTATTCTCTTTCTTTCTTTAGAATTATACTTTCTATCTAGGTTTGTATATGTGCCCGTCACGGTCTCAATTTAGGTCATGTCAAAGTTGGTATTTGAATTTTAGATTCAAGTCTTGTAAACTTATGAAGCATAAGATGTCATTATTTTACCTTGTTATTCATTATTTGAGATATATGTATTTGTCCATACTCTTTTTGTTCTTCTTGTCATTTATTTTACTCATATCTTTAGATTTTGTTACATGAATAAGAATTATGTCTCGTAATAAGAAGACCACAGTTAGGGGGTAGAGCAAAAGCGATTGTCACCATTAAGTGTCAAATTATAGTTAAGCAATAAGTTCGGCTAACTATACGAGCTCAACTAATATGAGGCACTAGTCGACCTGTTTCTTCTCAGGCACCTGGTTCCACTAGAGTTACTTTAACATATTTAGTTGCAGGATTGTAGGGCGTTAATTGAGCTATTGAGGCTATCTTTAGGTTGATCACAAATAATCAGCAGTAGACTGTAATTGTACCTACCACCACTTCCATCCAAAATAGAACTTAGTTTGGCATTATTAGTGATTTCATTAATATTAAGCTGAAGAAATTTTCTAGTGAGGATCTTTCTGCAAATTCTACGAATTTTCTCAATAATGTGGACTGATGCTATGAGCTTATGGGTTATAGTAGTTTGATGATGGTACTTCTAGTAGGGCATCAACTTGAGGAGGTTGCTCATAACTGGTTTGTCGAAGAAGAATGGCAGAGATGAGGGATATTTTCTTTGGCCTGAGTTTCACACTCTCTTCTTAGAGTAATTTTTATTTAAAAGTATCTAAGATGCGAAAGTTAGAGAGTTTGAGGCATTAAAAATAGAAGGATATGATAATTGCAAAATATGAGGTGAAGTTCACTAAATTAGCTCATTTTGGCAAGCATTTGATTCCCAATAAGTAGAGAAAGACACAAAGATTTGAGTAGGGATTGTGAGATAAACTAGTTGATCGTATTGCTCATTTATGCCTTCCTACCTTTGAAGAGGTTATTGATTGGGCTAAACAAATGGAGATGCTAGATAATGAGCATAAGACACATAATTAGCACAAACGACCTAGGAGTGAGGGACAGGGTAACTAGTACGGTAGTACTAATGGTTATGCTAAATGACAGAGTAGTTAGGGATCATAAGCATAAGGAGGGACTGAATTTTAATATTTTGGAGGTAGATCGAGTCAAGGACAGTTATCTTATATAAGTGTTGCACCCTACTATCAAAGCACTACTGGTTTCTCTAGTACCATATGTCATCACTATGGTAAATCTCATGGTGGTTGTCTATGCCATTGAGTGATGAGAGATTGCTTTGGATGTGGACAGATGGGACAATGCCAAAAGGATTGCCCTTTAGCTATTACAATACAAAGATTTTATCAGACAACACTTCTAGCACTATTATCCAAGCTTAGTCGATTTCACAATATGGTGATAGAGGTTGAGGTTTTAATGCTTATGATCAAGGTGGTCAAAATGGTGGCAAAGTATCCATTCAAGCTCAGGGATAGACATCTAGTGGGAAAAGACAGGCTAAAGTTTTTGCCATGACCCAACAAGATGCACAAGTATCTAATGTAGTTGTTACAAGTACATTACCTATTTGTTCTTTTGATGTTAGAGCATTATTTGATCTTGACTCCACGCATTCTTTTGTCTCTCCATATTTTTCCATGAGATTTAGGAGGTCTCCTATACCTTTAAACTACCCTTTATATATAACAACACCGATAAGAGTTAGTGTGGACAATGATATAGTATATAGGTATAATAAGGATCGGGGATAGAGAGTTAGTTGCAGACCTTGTTATTCTAAAGACGTTTGATTTGATATCATCCTAGAGATGGATTGGTTAGCTTTTTATTATGCCTCTTTAGATTGCTTCATCAAAGTTATGACCTTTAAGATTCCTAATGAGGCAGAGTTTCAATTTCAAAGGGATCAAAGTAATGTTTTATATAACCTTATTTCTGCAGTAAGTGCAAAAAGGCTTTTGCATAAGAAATGTCAAGGTTATCTTGCATATGTTAGAGATACTCAAGTAGAGGGTGTTAGTCTAGAGTAGGTTCCAATTATTAGGGAATTTCTTGATGTGTTTCTTAAGGATTTGACAGGTTTTCCTCTAAAGAAGGAGATTGAATTTAATACTGATCTTGTTCCTAAAATTAACCCTATATTTATGCCTCCTTACCATATGACACTTACTGAGCTCAAGGAGTTGAAAGAGCAATTACAAGATTTATTAGATAAGGGTTACATTCGACCGAGTGTTCTCCTTAGGGTGCTCCAGTGATGTTTATGAAGAAGAATGATGGATCTATAAGGTTGTGCATAGACTACAAGTAATTGAATAAGGTCATGGTGTCAAACATGTATCCTCTTTCATGCATTGATGATCTATTTGATCAACTTCAGGGTACACAGTAGTTCTCAAAAATTAATCTACATTCTAGATATCATCGGTTGAGGAAAAAAAAGGTGGACATCATTAAATCTACCTTTAAGACTCAATATGGCCATTATAAGTTTCTTGTGATGTTGTTCAGTTTAATAAATGCCCCTATTGCTTTTATGGACCTTATGAATAAGTTCTTCAGGCCTTTTCTAGATAAATTTGTGATAGTGTTCATCAATGATTTTCTGGTGTACTCGAAGAGTAAGGAAGAGAATGAGCAGCAATTATAACTTTTCTTTCAAACTTTGCAAGAACATAAGCCATATGTTAAGTTCTTAAAGTGCATGTTTTGGTTAGAAAGTGTAACTTTCCTTAGGCATGTAGTATCTAAGGATGGGGTGAGTGTTGATCAAAACAAGTTTGAAGCAGTGCTCTATTGGCTAAGGTTAACATCGGTGATAGAGATTTAGAGTTTTCTAATGAGAAGAATTTTTTTAGTATAAAATTTTATGTTAGGAATTAAGAGTTTTCCTGTTTGCTAAGTATTTTTTATTCTGGAATAAGTCATTTATGTCCCTTTATTGTTTTCTAAGGAAATTCTTAAGAAAGGAGCTTAGTTGCAGTTTTAGCATAGTTGCATAGACTAATGAATGGAACATGTGTTAGACCATGTGGGAACACAGAGTTGACTAATTAGCAATGCAGATTGTGACAACAGTTAAGTGCATAGGTCGTTGCATCGCTCATGCATCAGGTCATGCAGATCCATAAGGATAGAATGAAAAACATAAGAGAGCATTTCTTTTTTACAACAAAAGAGACATAGTTGATTCATTCAAGTTGGGGGAAAAAAGGCAAATTTGGAAGGAAGAATTCAGATCGAGATCTACTCGAATTTGTGAGAGAAATTTTAAGAGATTGAGAGAGTTTTCTTATAATTCATTATTAGGCCAATATTATTCTTTTAGGGATTTCTTCTTCTAATTTCAACGTGTTTCTTCAATTTTATTTCTTCTTATTTAACTAACTTTTCTATTCGAGGGATTAGGGCAAAAACCCAACATTTTTATAATTATATAAAGAGATTTTATTTCAATGGTGTTGGATTTCCTTTATTTAATGTGTTTAGCTTAATTTACTTGGATGTATGATGGTCACATATATTTAAAGGTTAAGATCCTAAATTATGGAGTGAAAGTGAAAGTCTATGGTTAGTCATGACATATTGAACTAGAGAATTAATTGCATAAAAGTAGGATTACCCTCTAGAGATGGTCAAAGGATATTCACAAAATTTAACTCATTATTATTAAGTTTTGTGACCACGAGAATAAACATAATCTCAATAGTAATAGATCCAATTTTGCTTGAGAGATATTATTGAATAATCTAAGAAATCTATCTTTTGAGAGAGATTATTGAATAATCTAAGAAATCTATCTTTAAGGATAATTAATTCATTGGAAAATAGAATTCTTTGTGTAATTGTGAAAGTGTTATGGTGTAACCCGAATTCCATAAAAAATCATTTTACATAAGAGTTTTGTTAATTTAAATTCTATTTTAATTTATTTTAGAATTTTATATTTATTATTCTTCATTATTCAGTTGCTAGATAATATAAAATTTTAATTTTTTGGTACTTGTGAAAATCAGTTCTTTTAGGAACGATCTCTACTTTTTAGTATATTATTTGAAGTAATTTGTGCACTTACAAGAGTTTTACACATAACAAATTTTTGTCATGCGTTACTAGGGATTGATTTTTCATAATGTCAATTTTAATTAATATTTTTTATTAATATTATATTTAATTCTACATTTTAATAATTTTTGGAGATTCTAATTATGCTTATTTCCCTTAATAGGTGGATCTTTTGGTGTATGCGATGGTAAAAAAGTTTAGAGTTATTCAAACTCGATCCTAAAATTGAGTGTATGTTTCACATCCAAGGACGTATCTAGCTACAGAGGAAGAATAAAGGAGAAAGAGAAAGAGAGGCAAATAGAGGAAAACTAAATGGAGAAGAAAAAACCAGATAGCTAAGAATATTATGGGATTTTACCATATCTCAAAATCAGGAAACACAATCAATCATATTGAGACCAACTATCGCTAACAATAACTTTGAAATTAAATCGATTATCATACAGATGATATAACAAAATACATTTGAAGGTAAGGTTGTTAAAGACTTGAATGCTCATATTTCTACCTGCTTGGAAATTTGTGCAACTTTCAAAATCAATGGAGTGACCAATGATGTTATGATATTGCAATTGTTCCTTTTTTCTTTGTGAGATAGGGCAAAAAGATGGTAAAACTCCATGGCACCAACTATATTTACTACTTATGATGTATTTTCTCAAGCATTCTTAGTAAAATATTACCCACCTTGCAAGACTAAACAGATGAGACAAGTAATTGCAAGCCTCTAGCAAGAATCAGGTGAGATATTATATGAAGAATGAGAGAGAGATTTAAGAAGTTACAGAGAAGATGCCCAATATCATAGCTTACTGAACTGGTTGTTAGTTTAAACGTTTTATAATGGGCTTAACCATTTGGTAGACATTCCATTTGATACTACAGTTGGAGGTGCATTAACAGGGAAATCAACTAATGAAACTTATGCTTTATTGAAAGAAATGGCTTTGAATAATTACCAATAGGTAGAAAAAGGATTCGACAAGAAAGTTGCAGGTATTCATTATATTGATGCTTACACTATGCGTAATGCTAAAGTGGATGCCCTTGCAAAGAAACTTGATGGGGTAAGTGTGCATGTTATTAACACACTAATGATGAGTTGCGAATGGTGTGGTGAAGGACATTTAAGTACTGAATGTCAGATGGGGAATCCTGTTGCTCAAAATTTTTATTGAACTCGCACATTATATAAACAATTTTAATAGTTAGAATCATAATTTGTACCCCAACACCTATAATTCTGGGTGGAGGAATCACCCTAACTTTTATTGGAGTAACCAAACTGACAAATTAAACCTTTTCATCCCTCTGATTTTCCTCAAAGGTAAAAGTTTATGTATCTATGGGCCAATATAATCAACAAGAGGAGAAACAACCATGCGATATGCAAAAATTCTTGATAGAAAAGTTTGAGAAGGTTGAGACAAAATTAGATAAGATAAAGAAACTTGAGTTGAGGGTGAACTAAATAGAACAACATAATAAAAATTTGGAGATGTAGATTGGTCAATTGGTAAACAGTTTTATGCTGGATCATAAGGAACATTGCCTAGCGAGACTGAAATTAACCTAAGAAAGCAATGTAAGACAATAACCTTGAGGAGTGGAATGGAGATACTGATCCTTCATGCAAAAATAAGAGTGAGACTGAAAAGATAACCATAAAAACACTAGAAAAACTTGAAAATTTTGGGAATTTATAACCTAAAATCGAAGGGATAGTAGTAGATTTTAGTTCAGATGACAATCATAAGGTAGAAGAAGTTAAGGAGGAAGAAGGAAGCATGCCTAAACTAGTGAAACCATATGTCCTGCCTATTCCTTTTCCATAACGGTTGCAAAAACAAAAGCTAGATAAACAATATGCTAAGTTTTTGGAGATGTTTAAACAACTTCACTTTAACATTTCATTTGTTGAAGCATAGGCACATATGCCCACATGTGCAAAATTCCCCAAGGATCTTTTATTTGATAAGAGAAAGCTGAAGCAATTTAAAATAATCACTTTTTCGATGAAGCGTAGTGTTATAATTCAAAATAAGCTTCCACCCAAACTTAAGGATCCTAAGAGTTTTTCCATTCCTTATCAAATTTTTTATTGCAAATTTGATAGAGCATTATATGATTTAGGTGTTAGTGTTAGTCTAATGTCATTTTCTATTTGTAGGAAATTAAATCTTGGTGAGATCCAACTAACCACGGTTCTTTAAAATTGGCATTGAAGTAGTGGAGAATGTTCTCATGTGAGTGGAAAGATTCTACATTTTTGTGAATTTTATTGTTTTAGACATGAATGAGGATGTAAACACACCTTTGATTCTTAGAAGACCATTTTTAGCCACTATGAGGGCCATAATCAATGTAAAGAAGGGTAAACTTAACTTGAATGTAATGGGAGAATTCATAAAGTTCAATGTTGTCAAGGTAAAAAAATAGTTTTGTCTCATTGAGGAGTGTAATAGAATGGATGTAAATAACAATTTGGTGCAAGAGGTATTTCAATAAGATTATCATAAAGATGCGTTTGATACTTGCTTGGTTCAAGAGGCATCATCTTCATATGATAATTATGAGATTGCTAGTGCAACCTATTTCTTAGAAGCAAATCCTCGATTCAAAAATTTTAGGTTTGAGGAATTGGGCAAAGGTAAGACTTTTCCCCTTTCTTTCATTGAAAAGCTCCAACATGAAGCTAAAACCTCTTTATCTTCACTTAAGTTATACTTTTCTTAGAGAAATCAGACCTTACCTATCATTATTTCAACTTATTTAACTAAATTGTAGGAGAAAAAGTTAATGAGAGAGTTGAGAAAAAAAAGTGAGCCATATGATGGACCATTAATGATGTAAAAGGAATTAGTCCTTTTTTTTTTACATGCATAGAATTCTTATAGAGGATGATCACAAGCCATTCATTAAGTAGCAAAGGAGATTAAATCCCAATATGAAAGAAGTAGTGTGGGCTGAAATTTTAAAACTATTGGATACGGGTATTATATATCTAATATCTGATAGTTCATGGGTTAGTCTTGTGTAAATTGTGCCTAAGAAAGGTGGGATGACCATAGTTACCAATGAGCAAAATGAATTGATTCCCATAAGGATGGTTATCAGGTGGAGAGTATAGATAGATTATAGGAAGCTTAATAAAGCCATTCGAAAGGATCATTTCTCATTGACATTCATTGATCAAATGCTCGAAAGGCTTTCGAGTCATACCTATTACTACTTTTAGATGGTTATTCTAGGTATAACCAAATTCTCGTTACTCTAGAAGTCCAAGAAAAGACTACCTTCACTTACCTTCATAGTTATCAGGTGGAGAGTATGTATAGAGTATAGGAAGCTTAATAAAGCCACTCGAAAGGATCATTTTCCATTGCCATTCACTGATCAAATGCTCGAAGGCTTTCGACTCCTGCCTATTACTATTTTTAAATGGTTATTCTAGGTATAACCAAATTCTCATTACACTAGAAGACTAGGAAAAGACTACCTTCACTTGCCTTTATGACATATTTGCTTTTAGGAGAATGTCATTTGGTTTGTGTAATGCACCAGCTATATTTCAGTAGTGTATGATGACAATTTTTAATGATTTTGTTAAAAAAACTATAAAAAATTTTATGGATGACTTTTAGTATTTGTAGATTCATTTGATGTACGCTTAGCTAATCTTTTCATGGTTTTGCAGCGATGCAAAGAAACGAACCTAGTTTTGAGTTGGGAGAAGTGCCAATTCATGGTACAAGAAGATATGGTACTTAGCTGTAAAGTATTTGCAAGAGGCATTAAGGTGGATAGAGCAAAAATAGAGATCATTGAGAAAATGCCTCCACCTATATTGGTTAAGGGAATGTGAAGTTTCCTTGGTCATGTAGGATTTTACCATCATTTTATTAAGGATTTCTTTAAGATTACAAAGCCTCTTTGTAACTTGCTTAATAAAGATGTTGCATTTTAACTTTGACCTAGAATTTTTTGATGTTTTTATAGGTTGAAGAAAGCATTAACTTCGATAACTATCATAGCTGCCTAGATTAGAGCCAACTATTTGAGCTAATGTGTGATGCGAGTGACTTCGCAATTGGAGCTATTTTAGGGCTGAAAAGGGATAAATGAATGTATGTGATCTATTATGCTAGCAAAACTCTTAACTAAGCTTGAGTTAATTATACTACTGTGGAGAAGGAATTGTTGGCTATAGTGTATGCATTTGACAAGTTTAGGTCATATTTCCAAGTTCATAGTGTATACAGACCATGTTGCAATCAAGTAAGTACATATTGAACAAGAAAGATGTTAAGCCTCACCTAATCCGTTGGGTACGTTTATTACAAGAATTTGATCTTGAAATTAAGGACAAAAAGAGGACCAAAAATGCTAGTGCGAACCATTTGTCTCAAATTTAGTCTTAGGAAAGTGGAAACAATAGTTTGAAAATCAAAGAAGGATTTCCAGATGAACAACTATTTGTGATGAATGTTAGTATTCCTTGGTACGCAAACATTGTCAACTACATTATGAATGGAATTATACCATTCGATATGTCTTACTAGTTAAAGAAAAAGTTTCTAGCATATTGCGGATACTATTTTTTGGAGGAACCTTTTCTTTATAAATTGTGCTGATGGACTTATTAGGAGGTGTGTTCCTAAGGAAGAAATTTAGGATATTTTGACACATTGTCATTCTTTGGAGGGTGATGGTCATTTCAATACCACCAGAATAGTTGCAAAGATCTTGCAAAGTGGTTTTTATTAGCCAATGGTGTTTGAGGATAAATGGAAATTTGTACATTCGTGTGATCGGTGCCAAAGGGCTGGTAACATATCGAGACATTAAGAAATATCATTAAACAATATTCTTGAAGTATAATTATTTGATGTATGAGGCATCAATTTTTTGGGGTCATTTCGTCCATCATATGGATAACTCCACATTTTAGTTGTAATAGATTTTGTATTGAAATGGGTTAAAACACTTGCTTCACTAATGAATGAAGCTAAGATGGTGACTAGGTTAATAAAGAAATTCATTTTTTCAAGGTTTAGGGTGCCTAAAGCAATTATAAGTGATGGTGGTAGTCACTTCTGCAATAGGCAATTTGAAACTTTGCTTAAAAAATATGGAGTCACACATAAGATTGCTACCCTATATCATCCACAAACTAGTGGATAGGTTAAAATTTTGAACAGGGAATTAAAGCATATATTGGAGAAAACAGTGCCAAATTTGAGAAAAAATACTGGTCACAGAAGCTGGATGACACATTATGGGCATATATAATAACATTCAAGACACTACTAGGAATGTCTCCTTATAGGCTAGTCTTTGGCAAAGCTTGCCAACTTCTTATGGAACTGAAGCACAAGGGATACTAAGCTATAAGGTTCCTTAATTTTCATTTGAAAAAGGCTCGAAAAATGTCAACTTTAGTTGAATGAGTTAGATGAAATTCACACTAATGCTTATGAAAGCGCTAGAATTTATAAAGAGAAAAATGAACATATGACACAATAAGCACATTCATAAATGTTTAATTAAAGTAGGATAAGAAGTTTTATTGTTTAATTCCATATTGAACTCTTCTTTGGAAAGTTAAAATCAAGGTGGTATGGACCATTTATAATAGTGCAAGTGTTTTCGCACGAAGCTGTGGAATTGATTTAAAGTAAATGACCAACATGTGAAGCCATAATTTTTATGGAGAGATAGTGGCAAAAGGAGAAATTCTTTTCCTTAAGGCTATAACAAATTATGTTGAACCTAGCTTGGGAGTTTTGGTAAACCAAACTTGTTTTATGATTACGAACACATATAAAAACTAACTCTTGTTCCAGTTGATATGTAAGATCCTGCAGGTACATCAATCTTTTGATCAAAGGCTAATAGAAGAAAAGTTCTTGAAAAAACTATAAGCATTAAAAGCTAATGGGTGTTGTTGCATTTCAATAAGCGTTGAACTTCATCAACAGACATTGAAAGTTTTTCAATAGACATTAAAGTGACACTCAAATGTGAGTTAAATTTTTTGGACCCCTCAACCATTGACTCTCTTATAGCATACTAGGTGTTGTATGTTACAAACACTTGAGCTTTACCATTTGAGCCTTACAATAGGCATTGCATTTTCGCAACAGGCGTGGCTTATCGATATCTCAATAGGTATCACATTTTTGCAACAGGCGTTGAACTGAATGACTTGATATGAACATAATCCTCAAAGTCTTGACACGAGCATTGGACTTATACCAATAGGGGTCGAAAAAGCATCCAGGTAGAGCTAAAGGTTATGGACCCTCTAACATGAGATATTCAAATATTCAACAGGCATTGGGATCCTTTTCAATAGCCATTGAGACACTATAAAAAATCTTAAAAAATAGAAGATCAAGTTTACATCCTTCTGGAAACTTCAACAAACATTATTTATATCCCAACTAGAGTTAAAGTTGAATTCCAATAGACATTGAGAATGTCCAACAGTCGTTGAAGAAGAGGAGCGTCTAGACAAATCTCTCTCAACAGCTAGTTCCAACGGGCATTTCAATGAAATCAATAGCCGTAAAAGTTGTATTCTCACCTAATAATGGGCGTAGAGATTGTCCAATAGGCAATGAGAGACTACTTTATGCCACAGAGTGAAAGCTTTCTTTCCAACAACTAGTTTCGTGTTTCTACCCATAAAAGGACTCTCCCATAATAGATTTTAAAAAGCAAAAAAGTGAATAACGTTCATAAACGAGTATATTTTGTTATGTAAGCATTCTTCAATAAAAGGATGAAAACAACAGTGATCTAGCTTCAAGGGAAGATCAATTGGCAAAAGCTTATAAATGACATCTTTAAAAATAGAGTTAAAGAACAAGCTTAAGATATCTCTCAAAACTCTCCACCAAGTCAAGCATGTTTTGTGAGTGTGTTCATTATTGTTTATTGCTTGAGTGAGAGTATTCTTTATCATCTTTAAGTTGTAAATTCTTTAGAGAAATTTTCTAAGTTTTGAAGATCTTAGAAGATCTAAAACCATTCTTATGAAAGGTTAAGGTAGTACTTGCAAACTACTTTGGGAAATGATTTTAGTAGTATCCAAAAGTCTACTTATAATGGCTTGGTTGTGCTTGGAAACTACTATTATAAAGGTGATTGATAGCACTTGGAAGCTATTTAGATAGTAACAGGTTATAATGGAAGACTAGAGGAGAGGACGTAGGCAGGATTGTACTAAACCTCTACAAATTGATTGTGTTGATTTCTTACTATTTTCGCACATAGCTTTCATTGGCTTTTACTTGCCATTGCCTTATTCAAACCCCTTCTAGGGCACCAAGGGACAACAAATTAAAATTTGGGGAGTCGAGCTAATGACTATAAAGTGCTTGTTAAGAGGCAACCTAATGAAATTTTCAGTTTTAATTTCAATTCATCACAATTTATATAATTTAATTTATTAGCATATATTGCATTATAGTTATTAGGAATATTAACATTTTAGTTTTCAAATAGGAATTAATTGCAATTTTAGAATAATTAAACATAACATTTTATCATTTTTTATTTTATTTAAGTAATGCATTTTAATTTAGTTAATTTGTTTTGTAGGTTAGTTAATTTGTTTTGTAGGTTAAAAAAGGGAGGGGGGAGGGGGAAAGTTAAAGGAGAACTGCAGGGGCCATGCCAAGAGCCACGCAGAAGTTACAAAGTATAAGTTGGAAAGAAGGGTTGGAGAATGATAGGTTGTTAATTCAAAAAGATGGGCTGGAAGAGAGATTAATCTGGATTAGAGATAGATGATGAATGTGTTTTAGTTAGTAGTTGGGCTAGTATGTGTTCTAATGAGAATTGGGTTCATTTGTTAATGTTAACAAAGATGGGCCAAGAAAGAGAGCATTTTTGAATTTTATTTATTGGATCATCTTCTCCATTCAATAACCCTGAGAGAACCTTTAATCACCCCTAACCTGCATTACTTCCCTAACCGTTACCGACCTAAGTGACACCTTATTTCCCCAAAACTCTCACACCTTTCCACTTTCTTACACCACTATTAACCCTGTTAGCCACTAACCTACATTCTCCAAAATCACCTTCTCTCTCATCCTCACCCTTCAAAACTTCAGCGTACAAAACTTATCTTTTTTTCTGCCGCTACCAATAATTCCCCTCGTCCATTGTCGTTCCAAAATCTCTTTATAATGTCGATAGTGAAACAAGTGGTGAAAAAGCAAGCATTGGAAAGAGGATCACCATCGACTCACTATGAAAACTTTTCCTCATCTGACTTTAACATCCCATAACCACCACTGCCACCGCCAGCATTGTTTACACCTTAGTTGAAATTTAAAGATTATTCGTAAACCATAGGTACCAAATCTTGAGAAATCATGGGTTTAAAGCCAATAAATTTTCTTGTGAATCTTTTTTGAAAAAATTGAAAATAGAGGGGCTAGTTGGGTGGCTACTTGGAGGAGTTGGATTTGAAAAGTTTCCAAAGATGATTTTGCTTGTTTTTTTTAGGATAACCTTGGAATTTCTCACTACTATAACTTTATTGAAGACTGAAGAAGAGAAATACCCTTCGTACTTTGAGCTTAGGTTCTCCAGTAACCATTGTAAGGTTTCAATCGATATGTTCAACATGATCTTTAGATTTTTTGAAGAAGGACACATTGTTATCCCACCATCATGTAACAAGTAGGAAGTTTAGAGCAATGAACAGATGGACAAATGAATTTTGTTGTGGGACAATCGAAGTCACATGAGATCAAGCCACTCAAATTTCGATACATATATCGATTCTTGGCTTATCAAGCCACTCAAATTTTGATACATGTATCGATTCTTGGCTTACATACTTTTTGCAATAAGGGAAAATACAAGTATGATTTTTAATACTGATTTTTTTTTTCTTATGGTGTATTAGAAGTACTAGAAGCCAAATTGAGGATTTTGGCTTTTATAGCAGCTTCAGGTAGTAGCCAAAGCCAAAATGGGAAAAATCATGGTTAGCTTTGTAATTAATACCGTTGTTATGTCATTTGCAGGTTTCCAGTATTGCAACTACTCTAAAAAGCTAGTAACAACTATCTACCTGACTGCACCTATTTGGCATAGATAACATTATGCCAAAATATTGGTGGAGATTATGTACTTGTCTGATATCAACACCAAATGCAAAAGAGGAAGAAGAAGAAAATCAACCATTAGGGCCACCATTAAGAGTGTCCAATACTCAAATCATGGTTAGGTTATAGGAATTTAATACTCAAATGTGAGTGATGCAAGAGCAAATGATTAGGTTCTTTGTACACGTGAGATATAAACCACCACCACAGTAAATGGGAATTACTCAAATTTTGATTTTGTTAGTCTAATTTCTATTTTTTTTTCTTTTTAATATTCAAACTATGGCTTCTCTTTTATGATGGAAATTGTACTATTTTTGTAAATTGTGGATTATGTGGAGTAGTTGATTTTTACTACAGGTTTAATTGGTTTAGGAATGAAGTATAAAACCTAGGTTAGTTTCAGAATTATAGGGGCAAGTGCTAAAGTATTGATTCATAGAACTCATATTCTGCGTGTATTGGAAATTTTTAAATTTATACTTGAATCTTTCATTATGTAAACGTGGGCACTGTCAAGTTTTGATGAGAATGTATTACTAGATTTTTTATGTTCTAATACAAACTGTGATAGTGGTACTAAGAAACAATTGGGTTTACATGAATTTAATCATTTTGATGTGCATTTTCTATTGATAATTTCTTTATGCACAGAACTTATTATGTAATAAACCTATCTAGTGAATTGGTTATTTAGCAATTGGATTCTTGATTTTTCTTTAAAAATTGATGTGCCTCTGCATATATAACAAACATAGCTTTATGGATAGCTATGATTTTGTTAAAAATATATTCTATTACATATAAGGCTAAGATTACCTTTACTTTCAGGACTAAAAAGATGGAATTTCGAAAAGTCAGTGACTTAGGGATTACTGGACTAGGTTGTTCAAACCTATGTCAAACTTTATTTTCATCTTGACAACATAGATTGGAAGACTCTAATCATCTTCTCAAAGTATGGTGATTCCGAAAATAAAGTTGTCATTTCATTGGAGGTTGAATGGAACTAATATTCAAGGTGTACTCATAAATCATACTTGCTACAAGTAAATAGTGATCATTATCCTAATCAAAGCCTGATACATTTTGGATAGTCGAGTTCGCGGTCTTGGTCATGCCATCCTTAGTAATCACGACTATCAAAAGAACTTAGAGGGATTTAGGTAACCAACCAAATAAAGCCATGTGTCTTAAGAATTGCTAATGAAATAAAAATTGCGACATCGACCCTCCTTATAGCTACCACAACTTTCAAGCTGCATCTCTTTAAGACTCAAGTTGGATTCACAGTGGATAGTAGTGCTAAGGTTTACCAGTGTGACCATGGTCATGCATGCGAGATAAGAGTAGCGCTCGTAATCTTCAATTGCACCTAGAACACTCAAACAATTACATTTTTTGGATGAGCCAATGCGTAAATGACATAACTACTAGCCGTTGGAGACAATTAAAGATCTTGATCGCAAAAAGGCAAAATTAAGAGTGAAACTTGAGTCGCGACTATGAATTCCTTATCTCGACCATGACATTTGACTAACAAGTATTTTATGCTGGATTTTGTCACCAACTTTGGAGATTATGAGATAGTTTTGTCTTTAAAGTCTCTTTGGTGGGAGTATTATGAGATAGTTTTGTCTTTAAAGTCTCTTTGGTGGGAGTAACCTATAAATACTCCACCAAATAGACATAAATGTAAGATAATAACATTTACTAAAGCCAAACTCTTGCAAATTTGTTTCTCAACTTTCTTTCTCTTCTTTCTTTTCGTTATTAAGTTGAAAGAAGTTTGGTATAAGCGTTAAACACCCTTTGGGATTAGGTTTGAAAGTGAGCCAATAGAAATCTCTTATATAGGTTTGAGTGTTAGCCTTGGAAAACACTTATAAGGTTATTTGTGAGCCTTTACAAAACATAAGTTATAAAGTTAGGTGTGAGCTTACAAACACCATTAAGAATTAGTGGAACACCCAATTAGAGGAAGTGGGGAATGGATGCATGGTTGGTTAATATCTGAACCACTATAAATTTCTATGTATTTTATTCTTCTACTACGTCTTACATTTGCTTCTTCTAAAATTGAAATTGCTCACTAATTTAACCTCCTGTCTTAGTGCACAAGGGCCAACAGAGATGTCTTAGAATTACTAAGATAAGTTATGCACATATGGACATTTAGAATTGTGGTTACAAAAGTCGCATTATGTTTTGGGGTATCTTGGTTTCCTAAGGTATGACAATGAAAGATATGTAACTAACCACTGTTCTAGAATTCATCAATATGTGATGATTGCAGACCCTGTTTAATATCAGCAAGCATTCACGCACTGTGCATTCTAGGTTCATCATTTTTTTTTATTTTCCATTCCATTCTTATCATATAACCATGCTCATGTCAATAATTGTTTGCTGAAAGATGGAATGCAACACACCAAGAGCAGGGAACAATTAAAAGAGCATTGCAAAAAAAAAAAAAAAAACACTCAACTACCTCTAAGATTCCATCAAGAATGCAACAAAGGAGTAAAGTTTTTTATTTCTTGATTTCAATATTTCATTGTCCTACTTATCCAAACATTAAAGATAGTATTGTCTTTAAGTTTGGCGGAGAAGCCTAGATAATTTTTAATTTCAATTTGATTCATTTAGGATTATTAGGATTTTGTTTATAGTTAGTTATTTATTATTATTTTTAATTAAATTCAATCATTTTATGAATAGTAATCTAACATGCTTGGAAAATTGTATATTCAAAGAGTAAAAGAATAATTGAATTTGAGTATTTATCAATAAGATAATTGTGAAAGATTGGATTTATTAAAATGCCATGATAATTTAGGCATGATTTTTTTATTTGAAAATTTAGACATTTAACGATATTTGATAAATGATGTGAGCAATTGTCTTGTATATTTTTTATTGAGAATGTGATTATACTAGTACATCTCGCAATAATTGCTTGTTTAAATGCAAGACATGTGCTTGGTAGTTTGTTGAAAATTTTTTTACTAATTCTAGAATAAGACACACAATCTTTTGAGGTGAAATAACCATTTACATTTGAACAAGAAAATGATTTAGGCATTCATTATTTAGCCTATTTAGCCCTATTCTTGGCACCTTTATCCTTTTTTTACCATATAGTCCATATTGTGGCCTACCCTTCAAAAGATTCTATAGAATTGAATTTATTTCAAGCACTACTAGAAGTTCCATGATGTGGGAAGAAAAAGTGAAAAGTATTCTTTTATGTTTAGTTATGCATAAGCTGTAAATACTTGAGATATGAAGGAATTTGGTGAAAAAATATGACAGTTGTAATTATATAAGCTGCCAATTATATGACTATCATTGTTTCTTTTATTTCAATAAAATAGAAAAAAAAAGTTGAGAAATTATGAAGTTCTATTGAGATAAAGGTATCATTTTGGGCTCAAAATTGTACAAGAGCATTTTATACTCAATTTGCACATGAGTTTGTGTAGAATTATAATAAATAGGGTAATTGTCGTTGAGAATGTAGAAGAAGAGATTGGTTGAGTGGTGAAACTTTAGAATATATGAGAATTTTTAGTGGTTTTTGAGCAAATTTGATTCTTGAAATTCTCTTGCGTATATTTTTTATTCTTTCCTTGGTAACCTACTAACTTCCAACCATGTTTTCTTGTTTCTTGTCCTGTATCTTGTATAATTCTTCTATTATGATTATTATTGCCATAAATTCTAAAACTCATCTTATTTGAATCCTGATAGATTAATCACTTTTGTAAAAATTGTGAATTATTCTTTCATCAATGTCATGTAAGTCCGATTCTTCATATTAACTTTATTAATTTCTAGTTGAGTATTGAAAACCCAACGTTTAGCTCTTGTTGTCCAACCAATTAGATTGTGTTCTCTCGATTTGTATCGTAAATTTATTGGTTAGCCAAACCTGGAATTTTAAGAAAGCCATATAAATCAGGATGTGAAAAACTATGGTCGCATATGATAAGCCAAGGAGGTCCATCAGGGTGTCCATTAGGAACCCAAATTGTATGGATTAACCAACGTGCGTGAAGAATGCATGGGCATGAGCTAGCTGTTTCTATTTATGTTTTATGCTTTTGTTATTTGCTTTAGAGCGAGTCAATAACAAAATATTTGAATTGAAGGTTTATAATGGAAGGGAATGAAATGAATTTGTTTAGAAAATAATTTTGATGTTTGAATAGAAGAGGTTAGAATGAAATGCAGTAGTTTGAAAAGTTTTGGTAAATCCACCCATTACCACCCAAATCAATATTTTGAAACACCCCAACCAGTTCAAAGGAAAAAAATAATGAAAGTACAAATCTACCCTCGGTTTGGTTGGCCAACAATCTGCTTCCTCCATTGCCGCACAACCTGCAACACAATCAACACAGCAACACAATCAAAAATTGTGGAGCCATTGTTGTGAAATCTAGGTGGTATCACAGTGGACTTGAAAGATCTAGAGATTGGATATGTATGTTGGATCCATGACTCAAAGACAAGAGGGGAGAGAGAGAGATGAGTGCAGTATTTATATACTTGAAAATGGTAAAGAGGAAAGTGCAGTCGAAGATACGATGAGATGAGGGATTGGGCATCAGGCATGTGGAGCAAGTAGGACACATAAAAAGTTGCTCAATGTTACGCGGTTTTGGCTTGTTTAAGGTCCCGGAGCTGCTGCTGCCCTTGGCAAAGTGTGGGCCTATGAGCAATAATCAACTACTAAAGGTATGTTAGAAAAAACAATTAAAAATATAGATAATAAACAATTAAAAATATATATCCCCATTTAAACAATTAAATAAAGAGAATACTTTTTATAAAATTATAAAAAATTAAAAAATATATCCCCTTTTAAATTTTTAATTCATCTAATCATATTTAAAATTAATTTTTAGTCTTAATAAAAACATTAGTACTTTTCAGACTATTTATATTTAATTTTTTATTAAAAAATTTAAAAAATTAATTGTTCATATTTTTTATGAATAACAATAATTTATAATTTTCGAATAATAAAAATAAATTTCTATTTTAATATTAAATATTTGATAAATGAAAAAATAAAAAAAATTATATTCATATGTATAAGGGTATTTTTGTTAATTTTTAAGTTAACATTTCATTCCATTTCATTACAAACAAACAAATTTAATCTTAATACATTTCTTTTCATTCCTACCATCCTAAACACAAATATAATTTAACACTTTTTTTCCAAACCAAACTCATCCATTCCATTCCATTAATAACCCTTCCAATCTTCTATAAACTATCCATCCAAATGTAAGTGGTTAGAAAATATCTGGGTTACTTTCAGTATTTTCTGGCTATCTATTTGCCAATAATTGTTGAGTCCTTTTGTTTAGGAAAAGTAGTTGAGTCCCATCTGTATTTAAATTCTATCCAGCATTGTGAATACACGAGTTGATTCAATACAAAATTCTTGTAGTTGATTCTCACGCTAAGTAGAATCTTGTTTTCATTATAGCAGCTTTGACTGGGACCTATTAGTGGTATCAATCCAAATTTGGCAAAACTCGAGTGTCCAAAACACTCGAGTGATGACCCTACTGAATGGCTCAATAAAGTGGGCCAATTCTTTGAATACCAAGGCACTACTGAATCTCAAAAGGTGTCACTAGCATCTTTCCATCTGGAAGGTGAGGCAAATCAATGGTGGCAATGGTTATGACGGGGGCTTACAAAGAAGAAGGAAAGGAGGTTACATGGGTAACATTCGTGCAAGAATTATGGGCACGGTTCGGTCCTACCGATTGTGAGGATTTTGATGAAGCTTTGTCCAAGATCAAGCAAACTGGCTCCTCACGTGATTATCAGAAAGAGTTCGAAAGATTAGGTAATGGCGTACAAGGTTGGACCCAGAAAGCTCTAGTGGGAACATTCATGGGAGGACTTAAGGCGGATATAGCTAATGGCATCCGAATGTTTAAACCGCAATCTCTGAAGCAAGCTATTAGCCTTGCGCGAATGAGGGATGAACATCTAGTGCGACAGCGGAGATTTACTACGCCAATCAATCAATCCACCAGTATAGTTATACTTCACCAGCGAAACCCAAGTTGCCCTCACCAATGAAACGGCTCTCTTGGGACGAGATGCAAAGAAGGCGAGCTCGTGGTCTGTGCTTCAATTGCAATGAAAGATTCACTCCGGGGCATAATTGTCAAGGATTGAAATTGTTACTGTTTGAAGGGAATTATGGTGATACAGAAGATGACAAGGGGGAGGACGTCTCTAATTTTCATGGTAATGATGCGCCTGAAATGTCCCTCCATGCAATTACTAGATGTTCTACAGCCCGTACTATGAGAGTTAAAGCTGAGGTTCGGCCCCATGAGTTTATTGTTCTCATGGACAGCGGATCCACACATAATTTTACCAATGACAAGGTGGCGGGACTATTGCAATTACCAGGGGTGTCCGTCAAACCATTCAATGTGAAAATAGCAAATGGGGAGCAGTTAACAAGCCGGGGTAGATTTGAGAATGTAAAAGTCCTTTTACAAGGTATACCTTTTACCGTGACTCTTTATTCATTACCAATAACTGGTTTGGACTTGGTACTAGGAATCCATTGGCTTGAACAATTGGGCGTGGTGGTGTGCGATTGGAAGAAGATGACCATGGAATTTCAATGGAATGGGCATTAGCACAAGTTACAAGGAGTTGATGCTCAACCAATTCAAGCTACATCAGCTAAAACCATTTCCAAACAACTCCGCCAAGGAAATTCTATGTTTGCTGTTTGCCTTCAACCTTCGACTGAAGCGCAAGGTCAATAAAGTCAATTCAAATATGCAGCACTCATTGCAGACTTTTGAAGATATTGCAAACTTTTGAAGATATTTTTCAAGAGCCAAAGCAACTTCCACCAACAAGGCAGGTCGACCAACGCATCACCCTTAAAGAAGGTACTGAACGAATCAATGTACGTCTTTACAGGTTTGCCTATTTTCAAAAAATCGAAATTGAAAAAAAAAGTTCATGGCACGTTAAAATTGGAGCTAGTAAGACCTAACACTAGTCCATTCTCATCTCCTGTTTTATTGGTAAAAAAGAAAGATGGCACTTGGTGCTTTTGCACTAATTACAGGGCACTTAATGTTGTGACTATAAGAGACCGGTTTCCAATTCCTACCGTTGATGATATGTCAGATGAACTCTATGGAGCCGCTTTCTTTACTAAGCTAGATTTATGGTCTGGCTATCACCAAGTACGGTACGCGCACCAGATGTTCATAAAACTGCATTTCGTACTCATAATGGCCATTATGAATATTTGGTTATGCCCTTTGGCCTATGTAATGCACTCGTCACCTTTCAAGCCATTATGAATTCAATTTTTCGTCCATTCCTTCGAAAATTTGTGCAAGTTTTTTTATGACATTTTAATTTATAGCCCCAATTGGACCATGCATCTTGAACGTGTTAGGACGGTTTTGAAACATTACGGCATCATAATTTTTTTTATCAAATTCTGTAAATGTGCATTCAGGCAACAAGAAATTGAATATTTGGGTCATATTATTACTCCTTATGGGGTTAAGGCGGACCAAGTGCAATGCGCAAATGGCCTACACCCACTAATGTTTCTGACTAAAGTTATTACAGGAAGTTTGTTCACAACTATGGTGTAATAGCCCGAATCTAAGGCAACCGATGACCATCACTCCTACGTTTGCTATGCCTAACTTTAACGAAGCTTTTATTATTGAATCTGATGCTTTTGTTATTTGCTTTAGAGTGAGTCAATAAGTGGTTAGAGAATATCTTGGTTACCTCAGAATTTTCTGGCTATGTATTTGCCAATAATTGTTGAGTCCTTTTGTTTAGGAAAAGTAGTTGAGTCCCATCTGTATTTAAATTCCATCCAGCATCATAAATACACGAGTTGATTCAATACAAAATTCTTATGGTTGATTCTCACCCTAAGTAGAATCTTTTTTTTCATTATAGCAGCTTTGACTGGGACCTATCAATGGTATTAGTGGTTGACTCACACAGGTTATTACAGGAAGTTTGTTCGCAACTTTGGTGTAATAGCCCGACCCTTGACTAATCTCTTAAAAAAGGGGAAGTTTGAGTGGACCAAAGAAGCAGAATCAGCATTCACCAATCTAAAGCAAACGATGACCACCACTTCTGTGCTTGCTATGCCTAACTTTAATGAAGCTTTTATTATTGAATCTGATGCTTCAGGTGACGGTATTGGGGTGGTATTAACTCAACAACACAAGCCAATTACTTTTGCAAGTCGAGCTTTGGGTGTCACCAAACAATCATGGTCCATTTATGCAAAAGAGATGCTCACCATTATTGAAGCCATTTGAACTTGGCGTCCATATCTCCTTGGTCGCAAGTTTTACACTCATACGGACCAACACAACCTGAAATACTTATTGGAACAACGGATAGCTACACCAGAGCAACAAAAATGGGCGGCAATTGGGCTATGATTATGAGATCAACTACAAATCCGGTTGAGAGAATTCTGCAGTAGATGCACTATCCAGAGTGGTAGGGAGTCCTAGTATTGATACTTTATTCGTCCCTTGCACCTTATTAGGGGAAGCAATCAAGAAGGAAGCTGCTGGGCATTCTTACATGATCAAGATTGGCAAGTTAGCAAGAGGTAGACTAGGTGAACCTTATATGTGGAGTAATGGGCTGGTATGTTACAAGAATCAGGTTGTCATTCCTCCAAACTCACATATAATTTCACAACTATTGAAAGATTTCCATGACTCTCCACTTGGAGGACATTCAAGCGACTGGCCCAATAATTCTATGTGGCCATCAATGTACAAGGTGATGCGAGACTATGTGGCCTCTTGTGATACTTGTCAACGAAATAAAACAACCACACAATCACCAGCGGGTCTTCTCCAACCATTACCCATTTCTTGCCAAGTTTGGGAGGATATTACCATGCACTTCATTGAAGGGCTTCCACCATCCAACGGCCATAACACAGTTCTGGTTGTTGTTGACCGCTTGAGCCAAAATGCTCATTTTCTGCCATTGGCACATCCATTCACTGCCAAAATGGAAGCTAGAAAATTTGTTGAAGGAGCTATCAAGCTACATGGGATGCCAAGATCCATCATTAGTGATCATGATCCAATTTTCATCAGCCACTTTTGGAAAGAGTTTTTCAAATGTCAGGTACCCAACTCAGCATGGGCTCCACCTATCATCCACAAACTGACCGCCAACCTGAAGGGGTCAACCGGTGTGTCAAGCAATATCTCAGGTGCTTCACTTCTCGACAACCGCGAAAATGGACCTCTTTCCTTCCCTGGGCAGAATACAGCTACAGCTTACCATGCGTCCACGGATATGTCGCCCTTCCAAGCATTGTATGGGAGATTACCACCAAACATTTCACACTATGAAGTTGGGTCATCAATAGTGAATGAAGTGGATCAAAATCTCCTGTCGCGAGATGTTGTACTAGAACAACTCAAAACTAATTCACATATGGCTGTTAATGGAATGTAGTAGGTGGCAAATTCTAAGAGACGAAATGTGGAGTTTCAAGTGGGCGTCTTAGTTTTTTTGAAATTACATCCATATCGTCAACACACAGTCTTTAAAAGAGCTTCGCAGAAATTGGCCAATAATTATTATGGCCCTTAGGTAATTGAAGAAAAATTAGGAAAGTCGCTTACAAGCTTCAGCTTCCAGCAGGGTCTCGAATTCATCCTATTTTTCATGTTTCATTGCTTAAAAAGCATGTTGGAGATCACATTGTCACCAGCACTGCATTGCCATCTTTGTCAGCTGATGGTGAAATCATTGTAAAACCAGAGGCTATCTTGGACACCAGATGGGTTAAGAAAGGCAAAAGTATCGTTGAGGAGAGCTTGGTCTAGTGGAAAAAATTGCCTATTGAAGATGCCACTTGGGAGAATACACAAGAACTTTGGGACAGGTTTCCTACTCTGACCCTTGAGGAGAAGGTTCCACTTCTTGCGAGGAGCAATGATAAGCCAAGGAGGTCCACCAGGGTGTCCATTAGGAACCCAAAGTATACGGATTAACCAACGTGCATGAAGAATGCATGGGCTTGAGCTGGACGTGTTTCTATGTATGTTTTATGCTTTTGTGATTTGCTTTAGAGTGAGTCAGTAAGTAGTTAGAGAATATCTCGGTTACTTGAGTATTTTCTGGCTATGTATTTGCCAATTATTGTTGAGTGCTTTTGTTTAGGAAAAGTAGTTGAGTCCCATTTGCCTTTAAATTCTATCCAGCATTGTGAATACACGAGTTGATACAATACAAAATTCTTGTGGTTGATTCTCACGCTAAGTAGAATCCTTTTTTCATTATAGCAGCTTTGAGTGGGACCAATTAATATGTCTTTTACTGAACTATCAGCTGTGTCCTTTTGTCCACTTCAACTTTTGTTTTGGCCAAGGTATCACATATACTACAACTTCCTTAGCATGTATTTTTCTAATACGGGTACATGTTTTAAATTGGTAATTTATTATATGGAATCAGTGTAAGTAATTTCGAGTTAATGTTTAGCAAAAATTGCTTTTCAAGTAAATTCATTTTTTTTATATATATTTATACATATTAATTCAATCCTATTATAAATTATTGTGTGCTCTATTATTTTTAATTAAATTATTAATTACCTGTTTTTATTCATTTTGCTCTAAGAATAATTAGAATATTAACAAAATAATTTTTTTCAGTGGATTGACTTGTTAAATTACTTATTCTCGCGTGAAGCGCTCTTATATTCTTTGTTTTATTATTTCTCTTGCTTTCATTTTTGGTCCTTGCTTTGCATATATACAGTACATTTTTCCTCTTTTGCCCCAATAATGAAAATTATTGTACCATGAGACTGTGCACAACCCCATGTGAAAAAGCACTTTTATCATCCAATGGAAATTAAACCCAACTTCAAAACAATTCTAAGTTAATCCCTTCTGTAACTTCTTCATCTATTGTATTCTTTACTACCATAATCAATGTTGTACAAAACTGTTTCATCGTCAATTACCAATATTATTAGTAAAACAGTGTTAACTATTTCCACATCAATATATAAAATAGATTAATAGTTTTGTTACCAATTTTACTATTACTATTATTGTTGTTATTTTGGCTTTAACATTTTCTATAATTATTTGTCCTATGATATAAATTATTGAATTTTTTTCTTTACCTTTACTTTTACTTAGTCATTTATTTTTCGTACTTAGCATTCCTTAAATAAGTATTATAGGGTAATTTATCTACTTAAATAAGTATTATAGGGTAATTTATCTATCTTATTATTTTCTGTAGGAAATTTTGATCCTTCTTGTATTAATTGGGACGATTCTTTTTGGACTGGACTCGCTTTTATCTGAAGTTTTAGATGAGTGATAATTATAGTATATAACACGTATTTATTCCTTTTAAAAATTTCTTAGCATAAAGTATTTAAATAAATAAAATTTGACAATAACCCTTTTAAATGTGTTTCGTAAATTGTTTCTTAATATTAGCCTTTATCGAATTAATTTTATTGCTTATTTTTAATTATTTATGAATTATTAGATTAAATATTTATTGATGTTTGGTGCATTTAGAGCTCATAGGTATTTGATAACAAACCTTTAAATTTATTGAAATTTTATCTGATATTCTGAGCTTTTTAAATTGATTTTACAAAACTGAATGCTTGAATATATTTGATTTAATTTATCAATTTCGAGGTATTTGAACTTGTATTATTAATATCTAATTTTTGAGTACTATTGTTTATAATACTGTCTCTAATATCTAAATTTCTATGATTTGAATTCCAATTTATAATATGATTTCTATTTGAATGAGTTTAAATTTTAAATCAATATCTAGTATCTAGTTATTTATATCTAATTGTATTTTATTTGGGTCTCACTGTATGGACTATCACGATAATAGAGTTGTATAAGTTGTTGTCATACATCATAATTCATTGAGTATTACATTAAAGTCATGCATTGATATTTGTGTAGAAGATCATCTGTATCTGATTTTCTTGTAAAGCGTTTACTATCTAGGCCTTTGGTGATGTGGATTATTATCACTTTGGAGTACAGTACCAAAAGAATTTGATTTGAAATACTTTGTTGGTTTAAATGACTTAAATATTGTTTTAAAACCTCTAATAGTTTGATTATTTAAAATAGCTTTTAATTGTTTGTACCACTAGCATATTTGAAAAATATAAAACTATTGTGAAATTATTCAAGCGTTTATATGTTCTTATTTTGTTGTTTATTATAATAACCATATATTGAGCGTTAGCTCAATTCACTTCCACTCTATTTTTTGTAGATCATTAGATATTTGTATCTAGTCTAAGTTTTGGTATGCTCTTCCTTGGAGGGTTATTTTATCTATTTCTGACATCAATTGGTATGCCTAAACATTGTTTCTTTCTCTCAAGCTAACTTTTAGTATAATCATTTGGATGATTTTATTTCATTCTATTTAATAAAGACTTCGTAATTTACTTTTAGGATTTTTTAGTTTTAATATTATTTGTTCAGATTTATTATTGGATATTTAAAGACTATGTTATTCAAGTTAATAATCATTGATTATTTTCTTTCTGTCTTTAGAATTATACTTTTGTCTAGACTTGCATATGTGTCGGTTACAATCTTAATTTGGGTCATGATAGATAACAAAATTTTGAGAAATTTTAATATTTATATTCAAGTGTTTATATTTTATTAGGACTTAATTTTTTTTAAGGTTGAAAGATAGATGAAAAATAGTTTAAAAAAAAAAAGTCTTATGAAGATGATCAATGACTATTGCAAAATCCCAATAGCCATTAAGAGAAAAGCTGATCAAATGTAAAAGGGTGATATTAATAGGATGTATAGAACGATTTTCGAAGAATTAGAAGAGTTATTATCTATGGATGGAAAGTTGAAGATGTTTTACCTTCCACATAATCAAACTTTGCACAAATCCAAGCTATATATAAAAAGTTATAGGGTCTTTAATAGAGAAAGGTTATATTGAAATTGAAGCTATTATATAAATAAGTTGTTATGAATATTAAGGGATGAATGTTTGGAAAACATGTAACCCCAAAGTTTTGGACTCAATTCTCTACTTTGAATGATAACAAAACAATAAGAAGTTCTAATGCTTTATACTTTAGCATTAGTTTGATGTTTTGAACAGACCCGATGAATGATAAAATTAGAGATTATTCTGACAAAATGTTTGGAAAACATGTAAACCCAAGACTCGATTAATGTTAAAGGGCCATAACAAGTTCAATAGGCATTATGCAAGTTCAATGAGAGTTTTACTTCATCTTTTTCTTTGTGACCAAGAGAGAATTTGTATGCTTCAATTTGCTGCAAAAAAAAACAAAAAAAAAGGAACTTCTAATAAGTTCTAAGTATTTTTGAGAGAACCCAATTTTGGTTTACCATTCTCACTAAAGGAATCAATAAATGGTATTAGAGTAAGCTTTAAATATTTGGAGAAAAAGCTCAAAATTGAAGCCTTAAGTGTCAAAGAGCAAAAATCCATAGTAACCATCCAACCTTTCAGTAAGAAATTTGATTTGAAGTAAAAAAGGAATAAAAGTTTGAGCAACTCCACCTCCACAAGTGAGAAAGCATCTTTCCATCTAAGAAAAGGAAGACCAATAAGAAAGCAAAAACTAAATGTTTCATGGCCTTGAAGGATAACTTAAAAAGAAAGCTCCTTAAATGAGGTATGTGAACTTGCTGATGATATCAAAGAAATGTCCATAATATATAATCTTATTGAGGCCTTAAGATTAACAAATAATGATTTAATAAATATTGTCCTAGAAATAAAATTTTAAGTAATGAAATTGAAATTTTAAAAGGCAAAGTTTTCTCCATTTCTAAAATTAATGATGAGCTAAAGAAGTTGAATATTTGAGAAAAAAAAAAAGGAAGAATTACTTTCTAATGAACTTTTATTAGATTCAAATGAAAGAGAATTTTTTAAAACTAAAATTGATGATTTGGAAAAGGACAAATGACTAGATACTTTGAAAAAGAAATGTTGAGAGTTTGAAAAATGAAGTTTTGGATTTTAAAAACTCTCTTTCAAATTTTATAAAAGGAAAAGAAAAATTAGATTTAATCATGAGCGCTTAAAAAGATACTAGTATGAAATATGGAATTAGATATCATCATATCTCTTCCACTACTGTTAAGAATGTGTTTGTGAAGGAAAAACGTAGTAGAACACTTAACCTTTAAGGTGTTAAATCACCAATCCCTTTACAAAAGGCTAAAGCTAATGTAAAGCCTCATGTACAAAAGTCTAAAGCTAATCATACTTATATGTATGCATCCTATAAGCTAAGAGGCAAAATATACTACAGTTTGCACCTAAACAAAAATTTTCATGTGATCAAACTTCCTCATCTTTTAGGGTGCACATATAAAGAACACATGTGCATGATCATAGATGTTCACTTACTTTATCTAAACCCAATGCACAATAAAATGCTTATATGCATAGGCCTCAAAGATCAAGGCCTTTAAAAAATGTGCATAATAATTCCGTTCCTTGGTCCCAAGCATATAGGGGATCATCTTATGATCAATCCTTTCACAAAATTATGGAAAATTTGGCCATAAGGCATACTTTTGCTATGCTAGGCTAAATGATGAAAATATAATTTTTTCTAACCTCTATGGACCTAAAAGGATATGAATACCAAAGCAAAAGATTTGATTTTGTAAGGTCAAGAATCCCTTTACGAAACACTTAAAATGGAGAATCTAAAAATGAATGGAGATTATCAATGAAGAAGGGTGTAAGCTTCAAATGGTTAATTGGTATCAAGTAATCTCAGTTGATACTAAATTGTAATATATATATGTGTGTGTGTGTGTGTGTGTGTGTGTTTTTGCCTAGAAATTTATCAGAAAATTAATAGCTCTATTAATAGAATTAATAGTACCTTGAAAAATAGTGTCCTAAAAATCTAACTTTTGTTTGAAAAAGTTGTCTTTGATGCATACACTACTAACCCATTAGTTTTGACGATATTGTAAAATTTTTTAAGGTGAAAAAAATGTTGATCAATATTTTGAAAAAATATCAAAACATCATCAATATAAGCAATAGAAAATTCTTGACAATCTTTGAAAATATCATTCATAATTTTTTGGAAATTCATACAAGACATTTTTAATCCAAATGGCATAACATTCCATTCGTAGTGCCTAAAAGGAACATTAAAACTAGTTTTGTAATGATCATATTCTTGCCAAAATCCTGACTTCTTATTAGACTTTGAAAATATGTTAACAACATATAATTTTTTTAATAAATCTCCTTTATTAGGTATTGGATACCTAGTCAATTGCAAAACTTTATTCAAAGGCTTATAAATAATAACCAATCTGGGAACTCTTCATTCTTAGTTTGCTACATTATTAACATAGAAAGCTTAACAAATTTAGGGAGAAGAGGATTTCCTAATAAATCCTTTATCAAGCAGATCATTGATCTCCTTGATAGAATGAACTTAAAACTCTTTATTCATATGAATAGCTCGAGCTCTTGTAGGAATAAACTTCTCATCAAAATCTTTCACATAGGGTGTTAGACTAAGTTATTAAAACCTAAGTCAAGACTCTCTTTTGATCTTGACAATATAGATTGAAAGTTCTAATATCAATTTTAAGTGTTGTTTTTACACTTATAAGAGTTATCTTCATTGGAATTCAAAATCTTTAACTTTATAAAGTTCATCTAAATTCGTGATATATATATTCTAAATCGCGACCGCAAATCAGTCACAAGGATGGAAAAAGCTAGGGCAGAGGAATTCATGGGCAAATTTGTAGTTGCGACTTAGCCAAAGGAAGTGAGCTTGAGTTTGTTGGACTAGGATGGTTAATCCTAAGTCTAGAACCTCTTTTGATCTTGACAAAGTAGATTGATTATCACTAATATTTCAAATAAGTGTTGATTTTGCAGAAATAAATAAATCTCTCAAAAAGAAATGAAAGGAGTTGATAAACTCCAAAGTGACATTTAAATCGCGATTGCAATCTAGGGTTCGTTACCGCGATTCATGTTAAGGCATGCTAAAATTCAAGCAGGCGAAATCGTGGAGCCATTTTCGGCCGTGACCTATGGAAAAGAAGAAGCCAAAATGTGACAGATGAATTCGCGATGAAAGTCACGCCTTAGTCGCAACCGCAAATTTCAAAGTAACTCAAGAGGAAAGCAAGTCCACAACCACAACTTGACAAGTATCCTAGAAGACTATTGGAAGTCAAATTTCGCGGAGGCATCTTGTTAGTAGTGATCGCGAATCCTGAGGAAGAAAGATGACCACTTTGACAGATAGATTCGCATCCTTTGTCACGGCTTGTGCAAGAAAACTTACGATCGCGACTTCTGAAAGTAGGTAAAAGACAACGACTATATTTTCCTGATGAACTAATAAGAAGCTGCTACGTGGACTAGCCGTTAGACATAAACGGGATTTCCCTTGAAGAATTTGGATTTCACGACCGCAAAATGTAGTAGCGACCATGATTTCATCTTGACAAGCATTTAATGTAAAATCTGTCAAACATGTCTCAAAGATTTGATGAGCTATGATCTGCAACGTCTCTTTAGTGAAGTTTGGTTATAAATACACCACCAAACAACCATGAATAAGGTTGCTAAGGAATTTATTACAAGTGATTAAAGCTCTCAATCTTTGCTACTCATTTTCTTCATTTTCTTTATGAAATTGTAATTGTTAGATGTGAGCATTAAACACCAAGTTTTGAGGTTGTTGTGCTAGCCTGTAAAAACACTTCAAGAAAGGTTTAAGTGTGAGCCTAGTGAAACACTTGAGTGAGGTTATGTGTTAGCCTAAAAATACATTATTATAAGGTTGTGTGTTAGCCATCAAAACACAAGTTGTACCAGTTGGGTGTGAGCTTGAAAACACCATTGAGATAGTAAAATACTCAATTGATTAATTAGAGAGTGGACGTAGGGTCAATTATACCCGAACCACTATAAATCGTTTGTCTCCCTTCTACTTTTTCTTCTTTCCCTTTTCTTTATTGTTGAAATTTTTATACACCAATTCAACCCCCCTTCTTAGTGCCTAGGGACAATAAGTGGTATTAGAGCAAGGTTTTCACAAATCAAACCTTCATTGGGTGAAACAAGATCATGGCACAAGAAATAAACCACTCATAACTAAGGCAATACTTTGATGAAACCTACTATACTCATTGGAAATATATGATGGAGATCTATCTTGACACAAATGTGGTGGACCTTTGGGATGTGGTAATCAAGGAATGGAAGGCTCTTACAAGAGTTGTGGACAACAATGAAGAACTAATCCCAAGGGATGAATGGGTTGAAGCTCACCGAAAGTCAAATGGCAAGAAAAGAGAGCAATGGCCATTCTCCTAAGCTCACTTTTGAAAGAAGAGATTGAGAGAGTGCAACATTGTTAAACTGCACATGCCATATGGAAGACTCTAGAGAACTATCATGAAGGCATAACCTTAGTCAAGTCAAGCCATTTAGAGATGTATGTCACCGAATGGGAACTCTTCATGATGAAAGACAATGAAAACATCACAGAAATGACCAATCGTCTCTTGTTCATCATCACCAATATGAAGAAGTTTGGAAGAGCACTCACCAATTATGAGGTAAACACCAAAATCCTTAAAACTCTTCCTCTTGACAAATTTGGGGCTAGAGTGTACAACATTCAAAAGTCCAATCCAGAGATTGGAAAGGTCCCAACTGATGTGTTCATTGGCAAGCTCTTGACTC
>CATIWR010228388.1:0-47243 GCA_949677035.1 Omphalea diandra | reverse complement strand
TGAGGTTTTGTGTTAGCCTAGAAAACACTTTGTTGTAAGGTTGTGTGTTAGCCATTAAAACACAAGTTGTATAAGTTGGGTGTGAGCTTGAAAACACCATTGATATAGTGAAATATCCAATTGAGTGATTGGGGAGTGGACGTAGGGTCAATTTTACCCGAACCACTATAACATCCTTGTGTCTCCATTGTTCTATCTTCTTCTCTTTATCTTTATTTTAAAATTTTTATCCACCAATTCAACCCCCCTTCTTGGTGCCTAGGGACAACAGGCTTAATATGAGTGTGAGCATCATATTATGGACCTCTGGATATAAAGCCCAATGATGAAAATCACTGAACCAAATACCTAGAATGCAAATGGGAATTGTTCAAAGTAAGGTATGTAAAGCCTAGGAAGCCATAGAGAAGTTCAAAACCAAGCCCAAGATTTATCAAAGGACTACTAGCCAAGCTAAATGGGTTGTACAACTCACAAATTAGGGCTATGTAGCTCTTAATAAACGACTATATAGCCTTCAGCCTTCCATTAAGGCTGTATAGCTTTATTAAAACCCTAAGTCATAGAACTTTCTGAAAGTAGTCCCCTATTAAACCTTAAGGTTGTACAACCCACATGTAAACCCTAATTCTAGTACATCACTCCTTTTCTCTATGATTGGGTATGTCTATGGTGCAGTTAGAATTATTTATGGCACTGTGCACCCATACAACACTTATAAATATTGCCCATTTTGAAGAGATAGGAGAGGCATGGAAACCCTAAGGTTACTCTGGATAAATCATCTCCCAAACAACCCTAAACACAAAAAACTAAAATCCTAACCCTATCCAACCCTCTCCAAGGTATCACTAGACCTTTTCCCTTTATGTTTGTGTAGTCCCTAAGCAATATTAGAGGATATTAAGTTAACCATGAGCTTCTGATAACAAAGACACTATTGGAACATCCTAGAAACTCCCTTTGTCTTCTTCTTCTTCTCCTTTTCCCCCTATTTTTTTTATTTGAAATCCATAAAATGAGGGTTGTACAACCTTGTTTGTAGGTTGTACAACTCTCTTTCCAGGTTGTACAACCCATATCCATGCCTATAAATCCCAGGTTTCCTACAATCTAACAAAAAATCTTCATATTTTTCCATTTGGATTATTGATTTTGGTGGGGAGGTTGGGATACTTAGTGACTCCAGTTTCATAATAGGATGAGGGTTTATGACCTAGGACACATATTCACTTTAAAATGGAATTTTTGTTAGCTTTTAAAATGGTTTTCTTCGCTTTTCTCACTTAAAATGCTTGTGTGATTTTCTTATTCCTTTAGACTTTATGTCAAGCTTTTGTTTCTATTTTGACATCTTGAGGAGATGACTAAGAGAGGAACTTAAGTTTCCTTTAACCTTGGTAGTAATCCTTTTTTGTGTTAGAATGCATAATGTCATGTGAATAGTGTTTTTTAGTTCTTTGATGCCTTGATTAGATGCTTTGTGTTTTCTATTTCCTTTGAGTTCTAAGTTTTATTTTTCTTATTTATGTTTTGACATCTTGGGGAGATAACCAATAGGGGAACTCAAACTTTTGTTGACCTTGATATCCTTCTTTGTGTTAAGTCCATAAATAGTCATGTGAATTGTATTTTTCTAGTCTTTTGATCCCTTAGACTATTATGGGTATTATAACTACTCCCATGTTAGGTTTTGCTATAGATGTTTGGGATTTTTTATGAGCAAGGTGAGTGAGGGTCCAATGACCTTAGGACCTCACTTAAGTGAATCTTTGCCTTAGGCCACTTAATATCCTCTAAATGCTTAGCATTTCCGTCCTTCTATCCATGATTCATGTACTAGTGTTTATGTGTTATGAGTTATAATGATGGTTTGTGATGATTGAATATATTATCTTGGACTTAGATACATGCTAGGTACCATGACTATGAAGATATGGTATGGTGATCATTATAGACCTTGCTTTTCTTTCTTGGTTTACTTTAGATTCCTTTACTTATTTGTTTTAATGTGATTCATTACTAACTTAATTTTTCATTTGGGTGTAGGTGTGAGTACTTGGGATTAGACCATGCATTTTGCCTTTGCTATGTCCTTTCTTATGGATGTTATTGTGAATGGATAATGCATGTTTACCCTATATCATGAATGCACGATCCCTATCCCCTCTTATGGATGCTATGTGTGAATGGATGATGCATGTTTACCCCATACCATGAGTGCATGACCCCTCTCCTCTTAGTTTGATGACTTGGTTTGTCTAAATGGATTGCACTTAGATGTATGTTTAGGGGTGGTAATCAAACTAATCAATAACTTGGTTAAAACATTAAAAGTGAATCAAACATGCGTGAAGGTCGGATCCCAATATTCAGGGAGTTTAGGGGTACCTAACCTCTTCCTCAGACCATACAAAATTTTCGAACTCGATCTCTGATAGCGTGAAGATGAAATGAGCCTTCTAATTGACTTAAATTAGGTTTAGATTTTGCCTTCCTCAGATTCTTGTCCTAACCAAAGTCGGGTGGCGACTTAGCATTTCCTAAGATGGTACCAATGTATTATCTTGCCATAGTCCCCCAATGACCATCATTTGGGCTCAAGGCTTTGAATATGCATAAGGCTTAAAGGATCCCCTATTGATCCAAACACATGCCATATTTAGGGGTGATTGCCAATATAAATACCCTCGTCCTCTTGATCCCCCTGATGATTGATAAAAGGATGGAATCGCAACCAAGATTCCACTTGTTCAACCACAGTCGCGAAACATCCAGGGAGCTCATAGTGGCGACTCCATTGGGGACCTAAAATTGACTTCACATTTAATCTCTAGTTCACTTTTAATGTTTTAAACTTGTTATCGATATAGTCCTATGCATTCATGTAGTCTTCACACTTTACCATGAACACTAGGTGCCCTTAAACAAACTAATGGTTCTTTAAACTTGAGACTTAAGCTTTATTTGGGTTTAAGAGATTATCAGAAGGATTCATCATTCATGAGCCTCGACCTTTGGATATATCAAATGAGGGATCATGACAATCGCCCCTGCAGGCTTATGGGAGCCATCAACAATAACAACCCTGCTAGCCATTAGGCGCATGTAAGAACCAATAATACCTTGGAATAAGCCATTCCCTTATTTGCATTTTTTTAAGGAAGAATAAAAGTCATCAAAGAACATGGTTAGGTATCCTTAATGTAAGTGTAAATGTAATTCCATTCCCCTTGATGTAATTATTTCCCATATATAAATACTTGTGCATTACCTTTTCCCGCTATATAAGTACTTTCTGTGTACATCCCTCTTTCCTTAAAGGGATTTCTTTCCTTCCTTGTACATATTTTTTTTATGTAAAGAGTTTGCCCTTTTAATGCCTTTGTGTATATGTTCTATTGAGGCTTTAACTTTTCGTAGTCCGAGGCGACCCTACATATTCTTTGCTCCATAATGGTATAAGAATAGGACTCCCCCTAAGAGAGAGCCACTATATCTCGTGTGTGGGAGAAATAAGGTTGGAAGGATCTTTTGTAAAGTGACATGCATACATGTATTACTTGGCCATGTATCATACTGATAACTTTTGTCTTATAGCCATCATAGCTCCATTCAAACCCTTGTGGAAGAGAAGTGGCAACTGACCTGCTAGGAAAAGTAAGACGCCTAGATCGAGTTAAAAAGCTAGTCTAATCATGGAATCAAACATGCCACCTAAAGTTTTAAAGAGGCTTATGGTTGACTTTAACAATAAGATGAAAAAGTGGATTGTCGAATAAGTAAACAAAAAATTTATTGAGATCCTAAAGTAAGGTGACACATCCACCAATAGGATTGACAAAGGCAAAATAGCCATGGAAGCCCTCCAAGTAGTAGTGATCGATGATGATCTATTTTGGATGAAGGAATACCATGAGAACAAAATAGCTAAGGACACGGGTAGTGCCATAGTTATTCATGATAAGGCTACAAAAGTTGAGAAATAAGGTACTCAATTCAATGACTTTGCTAAATAGATGTAGAAAATAAGGAATGCTTTAGGTGCTAAAGGTTTAGAGAAGGGAACAAACATTGAAGAATTTCTCCCTTGCAAGCCTGATAAACTACCGATTAATTTCTGCATGCTTGAGCTGTCTAAGTTCATAAGAACCCAAAGTGCTAAGAACCATGTTTGTTCATATGTGTTAGTCATGAAAGCATATGGGGTACTGACTGATGCAATGCTAGAGCTCTTCAAGTTCTCATTATAGGGATCTACTAAGACATGGTACTTTAATTAGTCAAAGATGGTCAAGAAAGATTAGAAAGAACTGACAGAAGCTTTTGAAAGGCACTATGGTTGCAATTTAGATTTGGAAGTCACATTGCAAGACCTAAAATCTTTAAAGCAGAATACTAATGAGAGTTTTAATGATTACATTAGGGGATGGAAGACCACAACTTCATAAGCAACCATAAGGCCTACTTAGAGAGAGCAGGTTAGAATGATTATGAAAAGGTCTTTATTAGGGATCGACACAAGAATTAGAGGAACATTGGTTAGTAATTTCAAGGATCTCTAAGAAGCAGGCCTGCAAGCTGAGGAGTTACAGGCAGTTTACAAATTTAGGGATGCCTCTGTCTAAGGAATTTTAAAGGTTGCAGAAGAAGGGAGTGCTGAAGCCTTTAACACTGAGACCACCTCCTAATTTACTGCCTAGGTGATATAACACCAATGCTTGATGCGTTTTCCATTAAGGAGCGAGTCAGAACACTGATGACTATTATAGATTGAGGCATAAGATTTAAGATCTTATTCACAACAAGATAATTAGTCTACCTAACTTTAGTAGGCCTAGTATTCAAGGAAACCCTCTCCCAAACTATCATAATGTTCCTCCCCAAAGTCAAGGGACATTTATGATAGATTATGGAATTCTTGAAGAAGTTGCTATGGCCACTATAAAGGAGGTTGATATGGAGGCTTTAGTTGTTTGCATTATCAATCCATGGAAAAGTTCAGAAGAAGAGATAGAGGAGGTATGGAGGAGGAGAATGATCTAGTTATAGTAGGAGAGAGATGAAGAGAAATAAGCTGAGAAGGTGAACTATATGACTCATAATGAGAAGTATTACCCTGACAGAGAAATTCCCAAAGAACCAAAAATTGAAAAGGAGGCAGGAAAGCTTATTATAAAGGAAAAGAAGGAAGACAACCCTATTATGAAGCAATTAAGGAAGGTACCAGCTCAAATCAATGTATGAGAACTGCTTATCACCTTTTAGGAGCATAAAAAGGGCTAGGATATAGGCCTTATCCACCTTGGTCATATCTAATGAAGCTACTTCCAAAGATACAATTGCGTTGGTGACTCATAAAGGCCAAATCACCTTTTCAAATGAGGATTGGCAATCAAAGGGAAAGGATCAAAATTTAGCATTATTCATTCTAATTGAAGCGAAAGGAAGGCATACTCTGTGTGTGATAGTGGATGATGGATCTGGGGTTAACATATGTCCATCAAATTTATTGCGCAAGTTTGGGTTCTTTGAAAAGGATTTGAAGGCTTCTGATAGTGTCATTAAGGCCTATAATGATAGTAGGAGGCTAGTTCTATGCGTATTCAAGACTATGGTAAAAACAGAAGTAGTCGAGGCCATCATAAAGTTCACAGTCTTTGACCTTTGGATTACTTTCTCACTTTTGTCCGAGAGGCCATGGTATCATCCTCTCGGTGGAGTGCTTTGCATTGTATTCCAAAAAGTTAAGATCCCTTAAAAAAGAGATATTGTGACCATTTGTACTGAGGTTGGTTAAATTATATCAATTTTAAGCATGGTTGTTATGTACCTTTAAAGATTTTAGATCATTAGAGTCATTAAAAAATGGGTTGACTCGAAGGTAATGGGGATTATGAAAAGCATGAACTTCCTTTTGGGATAGGGGCTAGGAAAGAATTCCATTGGCATATTAAAGTTCTCAGACATTCCTACCTAGACTAATAGAAAAGGATTGGGGTACCATGATGAAGGATCTAGGCAAGAAGTGGGAGATTCGTTTAGGCTACTGTCATATTACTTTGTGAAAGAAGGCAAAGCCATTAGAAAAGTAGGGTAAGGAACCATTTAGAGTAAAAAGTTATTAGGCAATGGCATGTACAAACTTAAGAAGGCATTTTTCTAGCTGGATGTTGGTGAACTGGGCTATCAAAATTGTTTGGACTTGTTGGAGGAGAAGGATGGTAAAAAAAAAAAAAAAAGAAGGAGGGAAAATAGGTCACAAATATAATGGATGGTCAGGAGCTAGGTCAACATGCAGTTCTATATAGTCCTCAATTTACATAGCCATGAAAGGATAAGAAGAAGGCCACTGATAAATAAAATGAGCAATATGCACTAGAGTAGAAGTTTTGGGCTATTAAGAAAGATCATGTAGAGAAAGGGTCCGAGTTGTTAAAGTGGAATGCATCATTCGTGGACTCTGAATGAGAGTATACTGGGCCTTGCAAGTTTATTGAAGCTGCCTATATGGGATAAAGTTGGAAGACATTGAGAACATGATTGTAAACTCCATTAAGGAAGCAGGTGGTAAGGAAAAGAAGAATTTTGTGGCCAAAATTGAACTTACCATGGCAGATAGAGCAACACTGTGGGTAGAATTTCTGAAGATTAAGCTAAAGGATGATAAGATGAAATAAAGTTTTGAAAGGGTTATCAAGGCTGCTGCCAAAACAGATGATGGAAAAGTGGTAGATCTTGTGCAGAATGTTGATGTTAAAGTTTCGATTAATGGAGTGAAGAATGAAGAAGATGAGAAGATTCAAATAGAAAAGGCTCTAATTAACCAGCTAGATGAAAAGGACTTTCTTGATCATACGGATGTTCTTGTTTATAGTCTCTTTGAGAATGATGATGTATTTTTTCAAAGTTCAAAGAAATGAATAATGAGTTTGCTTACTTATGTGATGTGGTTTTTGATGGTAGCATGCATGGAAGGCATTAGTTCATGAACATATTTAACATTAATTTTGCGCATATTACTGTATTTAATCTTGGCATATAGGAAAATCTAAAGATCTTGCTCATTGCCAATGTTGCCATACTAAAGGAGTGAAGGAAGTTTGAATAGCTACTTAGAAAATACCAAGGGGTTTTTTCCTGGACGTATGTAAGGCGTTAATAGAAAAATTGCAAAACACAAAATCTCGACCTACCTATGTATGAGGCTAGTGAAACAAAATTTACAAAGGATGAGACATGAATGGGCTCAGTTAGTCAAGGAAAAAGCGGCAAAATAATTGATTGCCAAGTTCTTAGAGGCGGTAGACTTCCCAGAATGGTTAGCTGACATAATGCTGATACCTAAAAAGGATGGAAGGGTGAGGATGTGTGTCAACTACAGGGATATGAACAAAGCGTGTCTAATGAATGATTTGTCTTTGTCACACATAAATGTGCTAGTTGACAGTGCCATAACCTGTGTCATGTATTCCTTAATGGACGAATTCTCCATGTATAAGTAGATTCTCATGGCTATCATAAATAAGGTGAGGAGAGCTTATATCAGAAAGTAGGGGACATATTGCTATAAGGTAATGCCTTTTGGACTAAAGAATATAGGGGTGACCTACTAGCAAATGACAACTACCCTATTGCATGACTTGATCCATAAAAAGGTGAAAGTGTATGTGAAAGATATGATGGTAAAATTAGAAACCCGACAAGGGTACTTTGACACTTCGGAAAGGTTTTTGAAGAGAGTTGTTGAATACAATCTAAGGCTAAATCCTAAAAAGTGCATGCTTGGGGCCACCTCTAGTAAGCTATTTAGGCATGTAGTTAGCAAGAAAGGAATGGAAGTGGATTTGAATAAGCTAAAGGCTATTTAGAAAATGCCTACACCTAAGACAGAGAAAGAGGTATGAGGTTTCTTAGGTCATTTATAGTATATCAACTGGTTCATAACAAGATTGATGCCTTTGTGTACCCATTTTCAAGTTGCTAATGAAGAATCAACTGATGGAACAAAATGAGCAATATCAAGAGACCTTCAAAAAGATAAAAGAGTATTTGACTAACCTGCCAGTGTTGAAGCCATTAAGGCCCAAAAGACTTTTAACTTTGCATCTGATAGTAGAGGATAGTTTTGTAGGTACAATGTTGGTTGAAGAAGATGAAGCAAGGAGTGAGCACACAATATATTACATCAGCAAAAAGTTGCTATCTTATGAAGAAAAGTACAATAAAGTGGAGAAGACCTATTTGCTGCTGGTTTAGGCAATGAAGAAGCTGAGGCATTACTTTTAGTCATGCTTGGTAGAGGTGATCTTGAAGCTAAACCCAGTTTATACATCCACGAGGCCCCCTCCTTAAAAGGAAGATTGGCAAAGTGGTTGATCATGTTGATTGAATTTGATATTGAGTATGTAGCCAAGAAGGTGATCAAAGGACATGTAGTCTCGAAGTATTTAGCACAACAACCCCTTAAAGAAGAAGAGTATGAGCCTCCCTATTTTCTAAATGAGGGGTTAGGAGTAATCAAACCTCTAGGGTAGAGAGTTGACTTTGACCGAATAGTAAATAAAAAAAGGGGGCAGACATAGGGGTAATTATGATTTTGCTTGAAGGAGAACTCTTACCTATGGCTAAAAAGCTCAACTACAAGGTGGCTAATAACATGGTTGAGTATCAAGCTTGTGTGCTAGGGCTTGAACTCCTAAAGTAAATAAAGGTGAAGGCAGCAAGGTGTTTGGTGATTCACTATTGGTCATTTCACAGGTAATAGATGAGTGAGAGCTAAAAGAAGAATGTTTAGCCTTATAATAGGAGCATTAGAAGGGGATGGTATAGAACTTCCATAGGGTCACATTTCATCATCTGCCGAGGGAAGAAAATACAATAGCTGATGCCTTAGCTGATTTGGTCTCTATTTCGAAATGGCCAAGGGTAATGCCTACGAAGCCACTTATCTCACTCCGATTTGGGACACTGTGTTACATAGGTGCAAGTACGATGTAGGTGTCAGTGGAAAATCATCCCTAGTATTCTACAAACAAAAGTACTTAGAAAAGGATGAATACCGAGAAGGGGCTATGAAGAAGGATAAAGAGACGATCTGGAGGCTGTCTTCACAATTTATGGATTACAATGGGGTAGTGTATTAGCGAATATTTGATGGAGTTCATATAAGATGTCTAGCTAAAGTGGAGGCCCATAAAGTTATAGAAGAGGTTCATGTCAGAGTTTGTGGTCCCCATATGAACGAGAAAATGTTGGCTAAGAAAATTATGAGACTAAGATATTACTGGACAACTATAGAGCATGACTGTATTCAAAAAGTTCAGAGTTGTCATAAATGTCAGACTCACAATAGTCTCAGTCATTAGCCACTGACAAAGTTGTAGAATTTGGCTTCACCTTAGCCATTTACAGCGTGGGGCATTGATGTAATTATAGAAGTCAGAGTAGCTTCTACTAGAGAGCATAAGTACATCATAGTAGTAGTGGGCTACCTCTCAAAATGGATAGCGATTGAAGCCTTCGGTAATCTGGGGGTAAAGCAGATGACATGATTTATGGAAAAGAACCTTATTTATTGCTACGGTTTGTCGCACCGTATTTTTATAGATAATAAGGTCCATTTCCAGGTTAAGGACATGTTGAGAAAATATGGGTGATCCACCATAAATCATCACCTTATAGACCATAGGCTAAAGAAGCAGTGGATGCGGCATATTAGAATATTAAGAACATCCTTGCCAAGATGGTTAAGACATACAAAGACTAGTCTGAGAAATTATCCTTTGCGTTGTGGGGTTATCAAACTATGACAAGGACATCGACTAGGATGACACCATACTCCTTAGTGTATGGGATGGAAGCAATGTTGTCAATTGAGTTAAAAGTGAAGTCGTTACAGGTATTGATTGAATCTAACATCCCTAAGCATCAATAGGTGAGAAGTAGATTTAAATAGTTGGCTCTGCTCAATAAAAGGAGATTGAAAGCCTTATATCATATCTAGTTGTATCAAGCCACAGTAGCTCGCTCATTCAACAAGAGGGTCAAGCCAAGCATGATAAAGGTTGGTGATTTGGTACTAAAGGCAACCCAACCATAGATTCAGGATCCCTGAGGGAAATCCAAAATAAATTAGGAAGGTCCATATATGGTCAAACAAATCTACTCAGGTGGAGTGATGAAATTAGATGATATAGATGGGAATGAATTTATTGAGCTAGTGAATCTAGACCAACTCAAGAAGTATTTTATGTGAGGTGAAAAAAAAAAAGAAGAAAAGGAAAAAAAGACACATCCGTTAAGTCAAAAACTCGAAAGGCCGACATAGGTAAAAGTTAGGTTCCTCCAGGGAGGATGATATAGTCTCCGTAAGTATGTAGAGTGACAAGCGATAGGTTCCTCTAGGGATAGCTCCAGCGAATGTCGACAATAACGATGTGGGACCTTCACTTAGCCCATTCAGCCTTAGTGATGGTTAGTCTAGTCAAATGACGATTCGAGTGATGTTGTGTACAGTAAATCCTTGCATCTATAATTAGGGTAGCTAGTAGCCCTAGCCTCTCCTACAACTATATCTAAAAGAAAAAAAAAAAGAAAAAAGAAGAAAAAGAAAAATTGAGCATCCTGTTGGATTGAAAACTCACAAGGGCAATTTAGTCAACAATTAGGGCAATAAAATAATAAAGAAAAAAAGAAAAGGAAAAGGATGGAAAAGAAAGGAGAGGAGGCTGCATGAAAAATTCATACTTGAAGCAACAATGGACTTCCTGTAAAGGAATTGTTGACTCCTCTAAAGTCACTCTGTCAAGCCCTACAACAGCCTAAAAAAAAATCATCGGCACCAGAGTTCTCCTTAACTCAGCCTCTTCTAAGAGTGGAAGGATCTACAGATCAATCTTTATATCCTCCATCCTCAATAGATACTTGCCCATCAGTTGTAATGCAGTCCTACACAGCTCGAGCATGACCCCTAGAGGGGAAAAAAGTGTTAAAATAGGCCATCAAAATCTTCTCCTTACCTAATGTTTACCTAGGTACATTCTCATCTCATAAGTCAAATAGCTACACCATCTTCCTAACATACAGGTAATCCAACTGAGGTAATGCAATCCAATCTACAGTTGTGATGTGACAGTCGAGAATAGCACCAAACTCTTCTAGCAAAGAGTAGACCTTTATATTTTTAAAGTGAAAGGTATGAGTAGTGGTGTCCTATAAGTCACAAGCTACCCATACAAATTAGAGGTCAAGTCAAATAAAAGAAAGGTAATGGAGAGCAAGAAGACTATTCCATTATAGGTTGGGCCAAACTTGGGGTGGAAGTGACCTTAGAAAGGTTATTGCCATGATTTACGAGTTGCAGGAAGCAAATAAAGAGTGCAAATTGAGATAGCTCTTACAACAGTAAGCTCAGACCCATGGGCTATACAACCCCTGACTAAGGCTTTACAACCCTCTAGCTGGGTTGTACAACCTTTCAGTTGGGCTATACAACCCACACTCCACTGAGGCAAGATAGGTAGCACTTCATATAGTTTAAAGGATGGTGGCGATTTGGGTACAGTCATGTAAGACATATATGCAAAGAAAGTAGCAATAATGGATGTTTTAAGATACACAATTAGGGGGAAGAAAGAACAGATTTTTGCATTAATAGATAAAATATCAAAGTTTGATAAAAGAAGGAGGTAGTGTCACTTAGTCTATCCTAGTGTGTCCAAAATTGGGGCTTTCAAATCACCCTTAAACTATGCAACGATATAAATATTTATCAAACAAATTATATTGGAATGGAAGTATCATAAATAGCTAGAAAGGAAAGGAATCAGGGTCTCTATAGCTTAACTTCCTCCACTTCTAGATAGGGTTACCTTAGAATCTTCAGCCTCACCATCAATATCCACATATCCTTGCTCTCAAGCTGCTTAGGCAAGGTGCTCTATCTCTATCTTTGCCTCTATAATACACTGGTCCCTCTCTCTGATCTCGCGATTTTGATACTGGATAATCTTCTGTAAGAAAGACAAGGGTTAGGATGTTTAGAGCACAAAGAACATAAAGTACGGACCATGAACATGCATACATGCATTATTTCATTTATGATTTATTAACTTACATAGAGTGTGTCTGTTGTATCATGACACTTTTCAGCACAACGATTAGGTCTATTATGGCCTCTGCCTATATGTGAGGAATTTGTAAGAAAGGAAAAAAGAATGCCAATAAAAGTATGATTGATGATATGTTCAAGATATAATAAATGCAAAGGGATAAAATGCTTACATGAGTGGTCTCAATTAGCTCAAAAGAATAGATAGACCGGGTGATTTGCAGTGACATCATTGACCTCGTCAATAAAGCCATGCAGTACTCCACTAGGTTGTTTGACATGCAGGACAAGGCACCTACTATTATAAGCTCTACACCTCCTGGAGCAGATCCATAAGCCCATTTGTGATCCCGAGTGATAGTATAGCCAACTGCAAAAGTAAAAGTAGAAGGCCTTTGAGCCACTTGGGTAGTGGTACCTTGACTCCTATAGTATAACGTAGTCCCCTTATCAAGCACATAGCAAAGGAACACATAGATGGTCGCATCAGACAACGAGAGGCTCCTCATAAGCACACCAATCATCCAAGACTTATAAGGGATGCCTATAGAAAATAGTTGCTCTTCGGTCATGTATTGCAGCACTAAGGAAAAATCCTCACCCTTGAGTTTCCTCATATAAAATAAGCTCATAGGCGGATCCTGCAAAATAGGGCACTCATTTAAGCCATTGTCCAGTGAAAACACGCACTCTAAGATACCACTCCTAGATGAAGGGCCTTACCATCAAATGGTGACCATGGGAAATGACCTCAGCCTCTATTACTTCTAATGCCCATGTTGCCATAGGATGTCTCTAGTCAAGGCATAGTTATGATAAGATAAAAAACTACTTTAAGTATAATACTAAGCGATGTAATAGACAATCATGATTAACATAAGAATGTTCGTGCATGAAGAATACTTTGTCCAAGGTGATTGTGTTCAAGTGAGCATGCTTGGTAGCCGTAGGAGAGTCTTAATAGTTCACTACAGTTCACCATGCAAAACAAAGGCAATCGCCCTCCATATCATCTGCGAAGTCTAGCCCCTGTAGTGGACCTAACTCAACAACACATGCTTGTCAATAAGGAATAACATAAGCTTTAAAGTAAGGAGTCAGAGTTAAAGAAAATAGAAATTGAGAAAAGCAAGCAAAACTTACGATGAGGATTCTCCATGCACTGTACATATAGCCTTGACCTCGAAAGTACCAATTGAGGTAGTGGTAGAGATATGCTAATGCTGTAGACCCGTAGTTGAAATGGTGTAGGAAATCTATATCCTTTAACATAGTACCAAGCACAATTTCATTACCTCAAAAACATTTGAGAACATGGATCTTGACAAGGCGTATAACAAGTAGCAACGAGCATGCTGATCCACCACCTCGATGGAGTTATCATTAGTAACATTAGGTTCACCAGTTTGAATGCTTGTTCTCATCATGCTCCTGCTCCTCTTCAGCTGAGGAATGCAGCTCAAAACCCTTCTCAAATAATCCTTTTAAAGAACTGGGTATTGAATGCCAAAGTTGGTTGGTAGTGGAATACCTACGAACAATAACCTTGTTAAGAAGGTGAAGTCCCCAAGAGTGATTGTAAGCTCGCTGACTAAGGGTGGGTGGAAAGTGTGGGTCGTGTCCATCCATTGCTCCACTAAGGCATGCACCATCAATAAGTCAATCCTTCAGAGTCTTATCGGGTAACATCTAAAAGAAGGTATAGATCCTGACCCCCCTAGACGGTCTATGACTCAGGGGTGTAAATTGTGACCCCATGCCTCAGTAGGCCTACTGAAGTCGTTTCCTTTCTAAAAGGAAACAATCCCATACAAAGAGGAAAAGAAAAGAAATAATAAAATATTTATATATTTGTCACAGTTTGAAGGCAAGAGGTTCGTGAACTTTTAAAAAAAAGGGAATAAAAAATCACAAGATAGATAAATTCACAAGAATAATGAATTTTTCACTCAGGTGTGTACCTTAATTATTTGGGAATCATTTCATAAATTAATTTCAGTTATTTTCTTATGCAAGTCAAAGGACAAAGCCTAAGTCATGTAAATCAAGACATACAATCAGACTGATAGAAGGAAAAATAAATCTACCTGAAAATACTAGATAGTATTTCTTAATATTTTATGAGCTAACCTAGTGTTTGCAGGCAAGAAGTAAAATTTGAGGTAGTTCTTAAAGACTACAGTGATAATGCACACATAAAATGAAAATAAAATTGAAAAAGGGAGAAAAGGACACCTACCACTTTTGAAGTGGCTCCTGCAAGGTGACAGTACAAATTGTAAACTATCAGTTAGAAGATGGCTTGGTATAATCATCTTCGTAGCCACATTTCTCAGTGGGCTCACTTGATTGAATCTCCACTGTGATTGCAATTGATCAGGGCATTGAGGGTATGGGGGTCCTCGTCGACAAACTCCTTTGGAAAATCGAACATGTCATTGTCACGAAATTCGACTATGTATTGCCTTAAAGCTTTGTTTGAAGCTTAGAGAAAAGAAGTGAAGGGAGAAAAGAGAAATAATACAAATGAGGATGCGAGGCTCTCGGGGCCCTTTTATAATGCCCCTAAGTTGTATAGCCTTGCTGGCCTAGCTGGCCCAACCACTCCTCAACCTTGAAAGGCCCAGTCCCTAGCCCATTAAGCCTAATCTAACATTCCCTCCAAGCCTAATTATGAACAAATTACCAAAATACCCTTTGCCCCTCTTTAGGCCTAAGAATGCTAAAATTACTAAAATACTCTTAGCTTCCCAATGAGTCTAGGATGACTAATTAACAAAATGCCTTTATTGCTTCTTGATTCATATTAGATCATCATAATGCTTTTCAATGACAGACAAACTCCCTTTAATGCTATAGAAATATTTCCAAAATGGATTTCTCACTTCAAAATTATAAAACCCAAAGAATAATTTTCTCTACAAAATAAGAAGATTTGAAGAAGCGATTCCTACCACATCTAGGCCTCGAGCTTATTACCTTTAAATAAGGATGGAATCCTATGGTTGCCAACAGGGCTATAAAAGGTACAAATTCAATCTTACAAATGCCAAAAAGGCCTGGATAACACAAAAACTATTTAAAGGGCACCCCTGAGATAGGAATCATCAGACAAAAAGACCAAAGCATATATTAAGAAATGCAAGAGTGATATGGATCACAAGAAATGATATATTCAAAACAGAATGCTTGAGGGCTACTAAGAAAGAACCATCAGTACTTACTCAAAGGTTGCTGAAAGAAGATGATCAATCTTGGTACTTGCTAAAGGGTTGCTAGGAAGCTTAATATCTACTTAAGGGCTACTAAGCAAGAATCTTAGTACTTGCTCGAAGGCTACTAGGAGAAGATGATCAACTTTAGCATTTGCTAGAGGGCTGCCAAAAAGCATGGTATTTGCTAGATGGCTGCCAAAAGCCTTAGCATTTGCTCGAGGAGTTATTAAGGAATTTGTATCCTTGGGTTTCCTTACTAATATTTACATCTTATACTTAGGTTATCGTGTATTGTCCAACATCATTCATCAAATGTTATTTTCCAAGCCCTAAAAACACGAGGCAAACTATGAGCATCAGATTATGGACCTTTGGATATAAAACCCAATAATGAAAATCACTAAACTAAATTTCTAGAATGCAAAGGGAAATTGCTCAAAGTAAAGAATGAAAAGCCTAGGAAATCTTAGAGAAGTTCAAAACCAAACCTAAAGATGAAGCCTAAGCCTAGTCAAGGGATTGCCAACCAAGCTAGATAAGCTATACAACCTACAAATTAGGGTTATAATATGACATCCCATTTATTAATCATTCTTAAAGTAGGTGCACTAACTCATTCATAAAATATGGAATACTAAAGTGACACAACATCATTAAAATTCTCTCATTCTATCCATTGTCATTAAAGGATCTTCTTTCAATTATTTTTCACATTATGTATCTTGTTTCATAGCATACTAACTATTTATAATAAAAGTATACATGGCTAAACAAATTAAAATACTAAAATACTGCATACTGGCCCAACCTTTATCAAACTACTAGACAACAACTTTGAAATGCAAACTAGATTCAATCTTTAATCTACTATTTCCAAAAGAAAATTTAATGCAAAGGAGTGAGCTTGCATATTCAGTAAGTAAACACATATTGATACTTCAATCTCAAATAACATAATAAACATTTAAATATAAATAACTCATCATCATATCCATGGATGAAATAAATAATTTTTACTTTTTAATGCCATACAGACTATTACATATTATTGCCACATAGGCTATAGATATCATTGCCACATAGGCTATCATATTTGGTTACAGATAGACTATAAATATTGTTGCCATAAAGGCTACAGATATCATGGTCACACAGGCTATCGAATGTTATTGTCATATAGGCTACAAATATCATAGCCACATAGGCTATCGAATGTTATTGTCACACAGGCTATTATATATTGTTGCCACATAGGTTATAGATATCATTGCCACAGAGACTATCAAATATTGTTACCACACAGGCTATCATATTTGGTTACTACATAGGCTATCATATATTGTTGCCATATAGGCTAGGAATATTATTGCTTGCCTAACAACATCTAGTATTAGTATTTCAATAAATTGACTATAAATCCAACAAAATTTTAGCAATATAACGACTAATAACAACACTTGTAACTTTGGCAGCTCATATCATAACGTACTTTTATTCTGAAGTCATAATTTATCAATGTCTCATGAAAATAAATAATTTAAGAGTATAACAATCTTTGCATCAATGTATTCATCAATATCATCTCATTAAACAGTAATTTATTCATTAAGTATATGTTTGTGGCATTTTAACCAGTCACACATTTAATACCATTAGCTATTTACTTACCTCCTTTTTCAAGCTATTAAGTTAGGGATGGTCCCAACCTATTCCCAATTATCTTCAATGCCTCGAACACCTCTTTTCCCAAAACAAGAAAAGTTTAAAGTTCCTTCCTAGGCAACTCACTATTCTCTCTCTCCTTTTTCTTCTTCTTTCTCTTTTTCTTTCTTCCTTATCTCTCTTTTCCTTTTCTGCACTCCCTTATGTTTTGCCTTTCCAATCTAATCCTAAAAGATGAAAATTTTAATTTGTATACCTACTCTAATAAGACAAAATCATGGTGTCTCACTACCATTGGTTGGAAGTTTAATATTCCTCTTTTAGTCCTTCTTCACTCCTTCATCACCTCTATCCATCTACTAATCCCCATATGCTCCTTATAATTTTAATAAGTTCTAAAACACCACTAATTCAAATACTATAACATGCACACAACATATGACAATTTTCCATGCCACTATGCAAACATCATATTCATATTCAAATGCAATAATGTAAGTGTTATTGTCATGGTTATAACATGTGATGCATTTATTCAAATATACATAATTAAAATGCATATGATTTGGGTTAAGGATGTTACAATTCTCCCCATCTTATAGAAATTTTGTCCTCAAAATTTTACCTCTTATAGAAATTTTGTCCTCAAAGTTTTACTTACTAAAATTTTAGAATAAATGGGGATATTATCATCTCACATGTTCTTCTACTCCCTAAGTGGTCTCCTTAGGTACGTGATGGCTCCATCTCACTTTAACCATGGGTATCACTCGATTCCTTAACTATTTTAGTTGCTGATCAAGAATTTCAACTGGTTCTTCATGATAAGTCATATCATCAGATAATTCAATCTCTGACTTTGATAATATATGGCTAGGATCAGACCGATACCTTCAAAGCATAAAAACATGGAATACATTATGTTTTTGAGATAATTCTACTGGTAATGCCAATCGACAAGCCAAAGGCCCAATTCTCTCTATGATCTCATCTGGCCCAATGTACCTTGGACTCAACTTTCCCTGTTTGATAGACCTAATAGTGCCTTTCCATGGTGAAACCTTCAAAAATACTTTTTCTCCAACCTGATATTCCATTTCTCATCTATGTCTATCAACATACCCTTTTTGCCTTTTTTGAGCAGCTCGCAAACATTTTCTAACTAATTGGATTTTGGCCACTGTTGTAACATCCTTATCCATCTTCATTGGCATTCTCACATGAACCTATTCATTGCATAAATGATTTGCAATATCACATGAAAATAATCATTGGATAAATGATCATTTAGGCATGTGAATTGGATAAGCATGATGATGAACTTGCACTATTGCATTTGGGACACTTGAACATATATGTAATATTTGTATAGTTAAATGGAAAATTATTTTATGTTGTGTGCATATTATAATATCATTAATAATGGTGTCTTATAGCTTATTTAAAAGTATAAGGAGCATATGGGGATTATGAGATGGATGGAGGTGATGAAGGAGTGAAGAAGAGCGACAAAAAGGGAAAAGTGAACTTCCAACCAATGGAAATGAGGCACCATGATTTTGGATCATAATAGAGAGGTTAAATGTGAGGGCAACAGAAGAAAGAGAGAGCTAAGAAATAAAGAAAGAAAGAAGAAGAAGAAGAAGAAGAAGAAGAAGAAGAAGAAGAAGAAGGAGAGGGAGAATATTGAGGTACCTAGTAAGGAATCCTAAGCTTTTATAGTTTTGGGAAAGTAGGTAAGTTAATTTCTCTTCTTCCCACATTAAATTAATCCCTCATGACATGTTAATCATGTATGATTAGTATGAATTATGGAGTATTTGAGGTAGAGCTCATGTACGAAAGTTGAAATTCAGGAGAAATAAGAGTTGATTGTATTGATTTTGTTATTAGAACAAAATTTTGAACCTATGATTTTATAACCACAGAAGAGGAATTAGGAAAGTGAAAAACATGAAAGTTGTAGTTTTATGCCCCATCTAGATGCATGTAAAATAGTTTTACTTAATTTGGTGTATGTAAGGAGATATGGCTCCTTCATTAGGGTTGGTTCACAACCAAACGAAATCACCTCAGTCTTTCTATTTTCTTTTATTTTGATAACCTTATGTTTGGATTTAGACAAAATGTTAAACATGGAATTTGTAGGGTTATATCTCCTATATGGACCTGTAAAGCAGTTTTTCTTGATTTATAGTGTAGAAAGAAATATGGCCCATTGATTGTGACTAACCCTGAAACCAATTAAACCTCATCAGTCTTATGCTTATGTTTTCCAAAAATTTGATGGCCATTGATTCAGAATTTGATGATGTAACAAACTTGAAAGTTGTATATTTATGTCTGATCTACATGCCTGTGAAATATTATTCCCAAATTTAACTTGATTGTTGAGATATTTCCCCTTCATTATGACTAATTATGAACATATTGAAAACTTGCTCACCCTGAGATTGGTCATTTGTTTTGATGACTTTATAAACTGAATTAGACAATGAATAAACATAAAAAAAAATGTTCCTTTATGTGTTCTTAACTTCTGGTAAATCATATTTTCAATTTAGGGTCTACAATTTGAGATATACATAAGAATGTAAGACCTACTCAGACTGAGATGACATTGAAACAACATAAAATTAAAAAACTTACCATATTTTTTATGTCTTATATTAACCTAAACTTTGAATATGTTGTATCATTATGTGTCTAGTTTATATGAAAAAAATAATCAAGTAATTTGGATAATTATATCTAGAGTTATTACTATGAGAGTGTAGCAAGGTCGGGCTGCCATATAAGGAAAATATGCATAAACACTAGGTTCACATTGCATGGATCATTGCATAGTTGCATACCAAGCATTCATATTCATTTTGACATACTTATAACCATGTATGTATCAAATCATAGGATCTCAACACTTTGAGGAAGCCTTAGAGAGAGAACAAAACCTACCATAAAGATTGGTCACATCGAAAGGTGAATAAAAACTATAATTAGATTATAATGTGTATGTGTTATAATTTTATGATATGATTATGTTCTATTACATGTATATGTAATTGAATTGTTACATTTTACTTGTGAATACAAGTCAAGTGAGAATTATATACTATTAATGATTACTTGGTATACCATTGTGAATTATATACTCTTAATGATTACTTGATCAAATGATTCACTTGTTATATGCTGGCCAATAAAATCAAATGTCACTTGAATCACATGAATTCTTGGGAGTAGTGTTTGCCTTGCATGGTCACGACAAAAGTCAATCTATTGCATTTGCACTTACATAGTCAATTGTTATACTTATAGTGTATCCTAATGATATTTGATTATTGGTTGTGCCATAAGAATCTTATTATTATTTTTATTCATTGAGTCACGACTCAACAAATCACAATTATGTTTTTTAGATACTGAAGCATAAGGTTTGGATACTTTGGTGCATAGAATTTTGCATAGGGATACATGGACCATAAGTCATCAGCTGAATTCCAACTTTCTCTCTCCTTGTGTCATGTACATGTACCTTGATAGGAACCAGTTTATGGTCACTAGCCTTGAACATTATTTAACATATATGTACTTTAAATACATGTTGGATTGTGTATGTATGATGAATAAACCTTTATACATATGTATTTTTGGATATGAACGCCATAATTTGTAAATGAAAATGGTTGTAACAACTGTATCCTGTACTATCTCGAGACCCTCTAACTCTCTAATCCTTTTAACATCCTAACAAATTGGACTTCTACATTTCCTGCCACATAAAGCTTCATATGGTGTTATACCAATGCTGAAGTTATAGCCATCATTATATGCAAATTCCATTAATGGCAAATGATCGTCCCAATTGCCTTTAAATTCTAACACACAAGCTCGCATCATATCTTCTAATATCTAAATAGTCCTCTCTAATTGATCATTAGCCTATGGGTGAAAAGTAGTATTAAATTAGAAGTGAATTTAGGATCTTTATCTGATGCAATAGAAATAAGAATGCCATGTAATCTCATAATCTCAACAACATATATTTTAACCAGTCTATGAAGTGTATTTGTTTGTCGTATAGGCAAAAAGTGTGCAGATTTTATGAGTCTGTCTACAATAACACAAACAACATTATGCCTTTTCTATGTCTGAGGCAAACTGATAATAAAATCCATTGAAATTTTCTCTCATTTCCATATAGGAATAGATAAAGGATGCAACTTACCTATTGTTGCTTGATGTTATGGCTTGATTTGTTGGCAGGTTAAACATCTTAATACAAAACTTAGCCATATCTTTCTTCATTGTTGACCATAAAAAATGTGAACGCGGGTTTCTATACATTTTTGTACTTCCAGGGTACATAACATATGGTGCATTATGGGCCTCCTGCATAATCTTTAATCTCAAACCATCAACTTTTGGTGCACAAACTTGACTACCCATCACTATCATCCCATCATCTCTAATAGAAAAATTAGTCTTCTTACCTTCTTATATCTTTTGTAACATTTTCTGCAAATATGGATCCTTCCTCTGAATTTCTATAATTTTATCATCTATCATAGGCTTTAACTAAAGTGTGGTCATTAAAGCTGTCACATTCTCAATCTCAAATTTTACATTTAAAGCACAAAGATTAACCAAAGATGTAAAATTATGACCAACCATACCAGCAATAACATCTAAGGCTTTTCAGCTTAAAGGAACAATAACAACATTAGCCTTACCCGAATGATAACCAATAGTGCAATTATAGTCCTTCAATAATTTTATCCATCTTTACTGCCTTAGATTCAATTCTCTCTATGTTGGAATATATTTTAAGTTTTTATGATGTGTTAGAATATGAAATATCTCTCCATACAAGTAATGCCTCCAAATTTTCAAGGCATGGACAATGGTTGCCAACTCCAAGTCATGTGTAGGATAATTCAACCTATAAGGCCTTAGTTGTCGAGAAGCATAATCTATTACCTTTCCATGTTGCATTAATACGCAACCTAACCCCCGTCTTGATGCATCAATATATATCACAAATCCACCATTTGTTGATGGTAATGTCAATATTGGTCTCGTAGTCAATCTCTTCTTCAAATCCTCAAAACTTTGCTAACATTGATCATCCTATTTAAATGCTATATTCTTCCATAATAATTTTGTCAATGGCTCAACAATAATGAAGAATCCTTCCACAAATTATCTATAATAACTAGGCGACCTTAGAAAACTATGCACCTTTAATACATTTTTAGGTGGATTCCACTCTAAAATGGCTTTTACCTTAGCTTGATCATGTTGAACACCATGTCTAGACACAATATGCCCTGAAAAGACCACTTGTTCCATCCAAAAGTCGCATTCGTTCAATTTTGCATATCACTGTTTTTCCTTTAAGATATGCAATACGATTTTCAAATGTTGTTCATGCTCCTTATGATTTTGTGAGCATATGAGAATGTCATCAATGAACATAATCACAAATTGATTAAGATATTGCTAGAATGTATGATTCATTAATGTCATAAATGTTGTTGGTGCATTTGTTAACCCAAAAGACATTATAAGGAACTCATAGTGACCATACCTAGTATAACAATTTTTGGAATGTCTGCCTCAGTAACCCTCAACTGCCAATGCCTAGATCTTAAATCAAATTTTGAAAATACCATTGCACTGAAAGTTAATCAAGCAAATTGTCAATTCTCGGTAAGGGATATTTATTCTTTCATGTTACTCGATTCAATTGCCTATAATTAATACATAATCACATGCTCCCATCCTTCTTCTTCACAAATAATACTGGTAACCCCGAAGGAGATGTATTGGGTCAAATGAAACCCTTTTGCAATAATTCTTCTAATTATTTCTTGAATTCTTGTAATTCCACTATTGTCATTCGTATGGTACAATAGAAATAGGTGCCACACCTGACAAGGTTTCAATATTAAAATCAACTACTCTATGTGGTGGCAAATCTGACAAGACATTAAGAAATACTTTTGGAAACTCTCTCAATATTAAAACTCTCTCACATCAATAACTCTTCTAGTTATTCCTATGCCTGATGGTTTTCTAATTCAAGTCTTTTTGGTTTCATTCATCATTATGCTAGTAATCATTATGTGCTTTATAATATTGATTAAATGGTCATTAAACATACTTGGTTTTATGAATTGACTATTAAGAGATGCATTTCATTAAAAAAGAAGTTCAATGATTCCTTTAGTCTATTTTTCATTGAAAAATCTTAATGGATTGTTACTAGCACTAGTCTTATTTTACTTGACAATTGTATGGTGGTTAGCTATTGTGTTGAAAGACTTTTAGTTTTACTTGACATTGTATGTTAGTTAATACTCGAAAAAGATTAATTAATCATTTGAGTGACTCGATAATAATACTAGATGATTGAACCCACTATATTAGAACTATAGGAAGTTGTCCAAGGAAGTTAAACCCCTGGCTACCTTTCTCTATTGATTATTTTCCTAGCAATTACTTTGTTTACTATTAAAATTTTGTAAATTTTACTTTTTATAATTTAAACCTTCTTTCACTTAGGATTTTTAGATAATAGATTTTTAGATAATACAAGGAACAAAAAGTTAGTACTTAATCTCAATCCTTGTGGAAATGGTATTAGTGCTTAAGTACACTATATTACTTATGACATATGCATTTGCAGTTTAAGGGTTAATTTACACTTAGTACACACTTATCATTAAGTTTTTGGCACCATTGTTGGGCAACAACAACATTAATACTATGTTATTATTTCTATATAAATCTAGAGTTTTTTATTTTAATTTATGTTTTTTGCTCTTTATTTTAGGTATTTGATTCAGATCCATAGTTAAGAGAATGTGTAAGAGAAAAAATCCTCTTATTCTCAATATTGAACAAACCTTAAACCAAAAAAGGCGAGAAAAAAAAAGAGATAGTAAACTAAGAAAATAATCCCTTAAAGGAATTCACTGCTCCTTTAGAAGGACTATAACCAACCATCACAAGACTAAGCATCAATGCAAACAACTTTGAGATTAAGCGGACTTTCGTTTAAATGCTCACTAACGATTTCTAATTCCATGGAATCTCTCATAATGATCATAATATCCATATCACAAACTTTATAGAGATGTGCAACACTTTTAGGCAAAATGGCAAGTCCACCTATGCTGTAAGACTATGCCTCTTTACTTTCACTCTTAAGAAATCAATTTCTTAGAGCTAAGGAGCATTACCACATGGGACCAAATCTCTCAAGCCTTCCAAAATAAATATTTCCCTTAATCTAAGACAATGAGGTTACATAATGAAATTATAACTTTCAGCCAATAAGATGGGGAGACTCTTAATGAAGTTTGAGAATGATTCAAAGATCTCTTAAGGAGGTGCCCAACCCATCAAATTCCTAAATGTTCAATAGTTCAAACATTCCATAAGAACTCTTTATGCATATCAAAATCACCATAGTGGCAATTACTAGAGGTTCTCTTTTAGATAAGATAATAGGGGCTATATATGAGCTCCTTGAGAAATTAGCAAACAATAATTATAAATCTTATGAGAGGAATGGGTTAAAGAAAGTGGTTGAAATTCAAAACATGGATGAATTGCAAGCATTACAGACTCAAGTATCTTCTTTAACTAAGCAATTGAATTCTTTAAAATGCAATGCAATTTCCTCTCCATTTTTGCAAGTTATGTGTAATATGTGTGGGGAAAGTGTAAAAACATTGATTATTAAATATGGAATACAATTGCCAAAAATAAGCAAACTTTATGGGGAACTTCAACCATCAAGCCAATAATCCTTACTCAAATATATATAACCCAAGTTGGCGTAATCACCTAAACTTTTCTTGGTTTAACAATAATTCTTTGATTCCCAAACCACAATGCCCCTTGATTTTAACCAACCACTAAATTACCAAGCTCAAGAAAAGAAATATGGCCTAGAAAATCTCATTAAAATATTCATTACCAAAATTAATGCTAGGATAGATCATTAAGATGGGAAGATAAGAAAATTAGATGCTAAACTTGACCTTGTCACTAAAAGCATTCCTCTTCTATCCATAGACTTGAGATAAAATAGCTAATGCACTTAATTATCTTGTGGCACTTAAACAAGTAACTCTGAGACCAATCCTAAAAACCAAATGAAAGCTATCACCCTAAGAAGTGGCAAGGAACTCAATTCAAAGGTGGAAGAGGAGAAAAAGAAAGATGGTAAAAAAGAACAAGAGCAAAAGATTGTCAAGGAAGATAATCTAAAAGAGAAAGTTAAGCCATATGTACCTCTTGTTCATTTCTTTTCAAGACTTAAGAAGCATGTAGTGGACAAATAATTTGCAAAATTCTTAAAGATGCTAAAGATGGTTCAAATCAATATACATTTTATAGAAGCACTCTCCCAAATGTCAAAGTATGCAAAGTTATTGAGGGAGGTGCATAGTTCATAAACGAGGTCCTCTCAAGGAAATGGACGAAAAAGAATGCAAGAGAGCTACACAAACCTAGGAATGTAGCGCTATCCTTTACAATAAATTACCTTCTAAGTTGGGAGACCCTAAGAGTTTCACTATTCCTTATTATATTAAATGTTTATCATTTGATAAAGCTTTTTATGATTTAGGTTCTAGCATCAATTTAATGCCTTTGTCTTTGTTTGAAAAATTAATGTTGGAGAGATAAAGCCAACAAGGATTTCTCTACAGCTAGTTGATCACTCCATCAAATATCCAAAAGGAATTGTGGAACAAATGCTCATTAAGGTAGAAAAATTTATAATTTGTGCGGATTTTATTATCTTAGGTATGGAAGAAGATAAAAAAAACTTCCTCTCCTTTTGGGCCAACCATTCCTACTAGTAATCCACTTGTGGATGTTCATGATGGCACCTCAACCTTATGCATTAGCGATGGAGAGGTAGTATTTAACATGCTCAAGTTCATCAAGTAACCCATGCAGGATGGCTACGAGTTGATATGATAGAACAATGTGAATAAAAGTCCTTTTAAAAAAAGAAGAAAATCATAAAATTGAAAAAATTACCATGGTAAAAGTAGAAAAAGATGTAGTGGCAAGCATTTATGAGGTAAGTACCCTTGCTCTTGAGATACAAGATATTCCTTCTTCTTCTGCTCTTATTAAACTTTTAGATTATGAAAGATACCATGAGATAAATACTCATTCTATTCTTAAACCTCTTCAATTTGAGCTTAAGCCTTTGCTTTCTCATCTTAGATATAAATTTTGAGGAAAGGATAACACTTTGCCTATCATTATCTTTAATGAACTTAAAAAAAGAATAAGAGAAGAATTTGTTAAGGGTATTATAAGGAATAAGATTGAGTTTTTAGGATGGACTATAATGAATATTAGGGGATTAGTCCTATATGTTTCATGCATAAAATCTTAATAAATGATAATTAAACCTACCATAGAGCACCAAAAAATATTTTACCTAAACATGAAAGAGGTTATTAGGATGGAGTTAGTAGAATTATTAGGTGTAAGGATCATCCACCCCATTTTGAATAGTCATGGGCTAGTATAGTAAAAAGTAATTCCTAAAAAGGGGGCTTATGATCATTATAGAGAATGAAAACAATGAACTTATTTCCATTAGGATCATGATGATGTGGAGAGTATGCATAAAATATAGGAAATTGAATATGACAACTCACATTGACAATTTTCCTTTATGTTTTATTAATCAAAAGTTGGAAAGACTTGCAAGGCATCAATATTATTACTTTCTAGATGGACATTCAAACCATTTCCAAATTCAAATACCAATAAAAGATCAAGAAAAGACAACATTCACATACCTTTATGGTACCTTTGCCTATCATCACATGACTTTTGAACTATGCAATATACTGACCACTTTCCAACAATGCATAATGGTAATATTCTTTAAGATGGTGGAGAAAATTGTTGAAAAATTTATGGATTATTTTTCTATTTTTGGTGACTCTTTTGATGATTATTTGTGTAATTTTGATAAGGTCTTAAAAAGATACAAGGAGATAAACTTAATGCTTAATTGGGAGAAGTGTCATTTCATGGTTCGTAAAGGAATAATGCTTGTACATAAAATCTCATTCAAAGGAATTGAAGTAGACTGAGTTAAAAATATAAGTGATAAAAAAGAAGCCTCCTTCTATATCCATTAAAGGCATTAGAAGTTTTCTTAGCCACACCAATTTTTGTAGGCGTTTCATTAAGAATTTCTCTAAGATTTTTAAACTTTTTTGTGAACTTTTGGCTAAAGATGCTCTTTTTAACCACTAATGAATGTTTGAATTCTTTTCATAAGTTGAAAAAAGAGCTAACATCAGTCTCAGTCATGACTAAAGCATATTGGTCTTTACCATTTGAGTTGATGTGCTATGCTAGTGATTACGCTATAAGAGTAATTTTGGGCAACATAAAGATAAGAAGGTACATATCATTTATTATGCTAACCAAACTCTTAATGATACATAACTCAACTATGCAAAAATCAAAAAAGAATTCTTGGCTATAGTATTTGCTTGTAATAAGCTTAGATCTTATTTACTTAGCTCTAGAGTGATTATTTATACTGACCATGCAACCATATTTACTTGCTTATAAAGAAGGATGTAATGCTTATACTTATATGGTAGGTAATTTTTCTTCAAGAATTTGATTTGGAAATTAAAGACAAAAAGGGTTCTAATATCCTAGTTGTTGATTATCTCTCTTAATTAAAACATTTTCAAGAATAAGAGGTTAGTAACCCCATCAATGAATCCATTTCATATGAGCATCTTTTTCTCCTTAAGGCTTTTCATACACCATGGTATGTGAATTTTGAAAATTTTTTGATGAATGCTATTATTCCCTATGATTTTAATTGTCATTAAAAGAAAAAGTTTCTAAATGATGTGAAATCTTATTTTTAGGAAGTGTTTTTCTTATTTAAAGAAAAGACATAAGGGATAATAAGATAATGTGTATTGAAGGAAGAGATGAGGGACATCTTACAATATTGTCATGCAAAAGAATGTAGTGGACACTTTAGTCCATCGAAGATGGTAGTTAAGGTATTGTTAGGTTTCTATTAGCCCCTTTGTTATTTAATGATGCTTTTGTGTTTGTTGAGACATGTGATAAGTGCCGAAGAGTAGGAAATATCTCTAAATGCAATGAGATGCCTTTGAATTCCTTGATCAAGGCGGAACACTTTGATTTTTAGGGAATAAACTTCATGGAGTCTTTCCCTTTAGGAATCAATACATCTTGATGATGGTAGATTATGTGTTCAAATGGGTGGAAACAACTACTACTCTAACTAATGTTGCTAAGGTGGTGACTTGGTTTCTTAATAGGTATATCTTCAATGTTTTTGGTGCTTCACAGGTAATCATAAGTGATGATAGTTCATATTTTTGTAATTACCAATTTGAGGTCTTGTTGAACAAGTATGGTGTCACACATACAGTAGCCATTCCTTACTATCCTTAAACAAGTGGCCAAGTGGAGGTTTATAATAAAGCTATCAAGCAAATCCCAAAGAAAATCATTAATTCATAAAAAAAAATATTAGTCCATGAAGATATTTGATGTGCTTTGGGCATATAAAGTCACATTTAAGACTCCCATTAATACCATTGATTATCAGCTTATTTTTAGGAAAGCATGCCATCTATCGATAGAGTTAGAGCATAAAACATTATTGGTCAATCAAATATTTTAACTTTGATATAAACCTTATCAATGAGCAAAGGAATCTTCAACTTAAAGAGCTCGAGGAACTATGCTTCCAAGCATATAAAAGTAATCAAGTATACAAAGGCAAGACTAAAAGATGGCATGATCAGTATATCTGACCTAAAGATTTAAGAAATAGACAATAAGATCTTATATTCAATTGATGATTATGGCTCTTTTTAGGAAAGTTAAAATTTAGGTGGTTAGGTTTATTCAAGATAATGAAGATACTCCATCATGGTGCCATTGAGATTGCTAATGTTAAAATGAGACTTTCAAGGTCAATGGGTACTGTTTGAATACTTACTTTGGCAAAGAACTTATACACAAAGGAGAGACTCTCTATCTCCCTAATGCCTCCTTCTAAAGACCAGCTCCAAGGGTCAAGTTAAAGACCTTAAATTAGCATATGTTTAGGGTTATCCCCTATTGTTCTCTGCTTGTCCTTTATTTATTTGTTTACTTTTCCTTTCATTGTATTTTTCTTTTTATGTGTTTATTTTTTTTTCTTTACATTTTTAAGTAAAAGGAAGAGTACATGATGATTTCATAATAAGTTTGGAGGAGTTCTCTTTCACCTCTAAACATAAACTAGATAATCATCTTTATGCTTGCTTGTTATGTTTTCTATATGTTTAATTGTATTTTGACTTGAATTGTAAGTGTTTTCCCTTGAGGTTTTATTTTAATTTAATGTTAAAACAAACAAGGGTTTAATATATGATCATGAGGGGTAAGACTCATGGCCATATTTATGGTCCAAATTCTTGAAATTGTAGGTCCAAGATGTATGGTTGTGTTACATGCCCTTGAAGACAAGGCTTGGATTACACTACCATAAGCATGAGTGTGTAAGCCTATAAACCTAAAAATGCATAGGTGTGTGTACACCCATGCAAAGGCCGAATTCTTAAAAATTTAGGTTGTACATCCTAATCCATGCCCATGTTTCCTTTACACGCCTATGTTGTATAAGCGTGTATACCAAACTTGACCAAAATCCTCTCTTTTAAAACCTATATTGTTCATTTCTTTTCTTTACAATCCCTAACACCATTGTGCTACGTGTCTTTCCTCTTCTTAAATCTAACCAATCCACTTCATTTTAACCTCAAAATCATCATTACCCATCTTTTAAATTCATCAAATTTGGCCCTAACATTTGTAAGAGAATAAAGACAACTACCAAATGCAAGCATGGCCCATTTGGTTTGAATCCTCCTCTTCCAAATGATGGGCATTCAATTTTCACTATAAGAGAGAAAGAGGATAGGTATGTAGCTCTTTCTAAACGTCCATTGAAGCAAACAAAGTTCATGGATAATATTGTTCTTAAGAATATGAGATTGTTATATAATCTAATGGATTATGTTAGAGCCTATTAATTAGATGCGATTTGTGAAATTTTGTCCCCCATCCTACAAAGAACTTATTTTGAATTCCTTAGCTCATTACATGTTGAAACTACCTTTAATGGCAAATATGTTATAAGTTCTATTGATTTTCAATTAGGCAATAAAGTACCATCTTGATTTAGATGACATTGCTAAGATTTTTGACATGTAAAATGATGGATACAAATTTATTCCTAGTGATTTTGGCAAGTAGAGGTGTGGACATCTCTTAACGGTAAGAAACTATACAAGTCGTAATTGAGCAAGATCACCAAAATTTTAACTTAGCTTTCAAATACCTATACCGTTTCATGACCTATTCCATTATAGGGAAAGGTGATAGTAGTGGGAATGTTAATAACACCTAGTTATTCTTTTTGTAGGGTATGCACAATTGTGAAGTCATTGACACTCATTTTTAGATTTTAAAACACCTTGCATATTTGGCCACACACAAAATAGGATGCATTTATATTGGAGGATTTATCGCTCTTATTGATCAACACTAGATTTTTTTATTTATTTTAGTGATCATATACTTACCATTGGTGAAAGGCCAAATCTATTATCATATGATCCAATGCTTTGAATGGTTTTGATAAAGAAGAAGGAGAAGGGATATTAATTAGTAAAAGATGAGAAAGGAGAGGAATAAGAAAAGGATGAGGAGGGTGGTGAAGAAGATGCTCCTGAAGGCCATAAAGGGTCCTTTAGTGCACCTCAATTGCAACCACTATCTATGGGATCTTCGAAGACCATTTTGCACCACTTGGAGAATTGATTAGAAAACATAGACCATAGGTAACATGCTTTTAAGGATGAGGTTTGGCTGGATTTAACATCTTTAGATAGCCACATGACCCACAAAGAGGGTTGGATTAAGGCCTAATTTGATCGTGTCGAATTTCCAATGGCTCCTCTACCACCACCATAGGATTTTTTTTTACCATATATCTCTTATTTTTTTATGTCTTTTATTTTTCATGTGTTTGTGTTTTTGTAGTTCATGTTCTTTGTAATTATGACCTTATGTTTTAACTTATGTTATTCCTTTTTCTTTATTCTTGTGTTTGCACTTCTTTGGTAATTCAAGGCTTTTAGCCTTTGTGTTTTTCATTTGATTTATTCTTATTGCAACTCTTTCTTCTTAGTTACTACATGTTGCCTCTATTAAAGGGAAGTTAGCCTAACTCTCTTTATTTTTAACCTTATGGTATCATCAGGGACAATGATAATTCTAAGTTTGGGGACACTAATCAATTCCATATGCTATTTTGTTATTGACCATTTTGGGTTTAGTATACTAAATTTCGAAAATTCAAGTTTTTAAGGAATGATTTCGTAGGTCTAAAGGTGAATATTCAATGAAGAATATGATAACTTATCTGAATGAATTAAGATAAATTTACTTATGATAATAACTTGATCTTGGTTTACATGTTTGATTTATAGTTAATGTGCACAATAGAACCATTTAATCACAACTTAGTGAAATATGGAATTTGAAATTGAAAATGACAATTATGCATGACCTAGGTAAGTGGACAATTTTACACATGTTAGAACATGCTAAACCATCTTTTAAGGTGAAATCTTTAGCTTAGTAATCCCAAGGAGATGATAAGGCATTCTTTGGCCCTTTATTCAACTCCATCCGTACCTTAGTTTATATTGACCCTTGTTACCCCTTTGAGCCTTAGTATATACTCATTTGTAAGTATAATTAGCCTTTTTTTTTCTTTAACCTATAACTCTCATTATAACCATATAGCCTAAATGATCTTTTACCTCTCATATCAAGAGAATAAGTTAGAATATGGTTATATGATGGTGTTAGTTGATACTTATGTGCATAATTACAAAGGTTGCAAGAAAGGCATGCTGGTTGAAATTTTTTTAACATATTGTCTAATTCAAGTTTGAGGGGGATAATCTAATGAGAAAAAAAGAAAAAACAAAAAATAAAAAGAAAGACAATAAAAGAAAAGTTGTGAGTCACCATGAATAAGTATGTATATGTATAAATGTGTTTTTAAAGTCTTACAAAGAATGAGTATGACGAAGCATTAATTACTTCAATAGAATTTGTATTATTCATATAACTCATGTTTTGACATCATTCTCTTACTTTTGGACATGATCATTTTTGACAGCCTTTTTCTTAGCTTCATATTGCAAACTTGAAAAGTTCTTATGATCCTTACATTGCTAATTTCTACATTAGTGGAGAAAGGTGGGATAGTATTGCCTATGGTTATGTGTGACTTCTTAAAGTTGAAGTAGAATCTTGCTTAAATTATATGTGATTATAAATTAAAATTTTAAATGAAACATATTGCTAGGGCACACACACATATACACTTATGTTAATTAATTATAAATAAAACATGTTAGTTAGGAACTTGTTGTTAATTGCAAGACTATTTGCTTAGTTGATGAAAATTTTAGTTGTCACTAAGCTTCTCCTAAAAGACCTTGGACCTTATTCTTGAGTATTTGAGTTATTGGATTATACTTTGATAAGATAATTTCTTGTTTGAAGATAAGTAAGAGTTTAAGTTCAGAGGAATTTATTTAGTGCATAAGTGCATATATACTATAGCTAATTCCCTTTATATTTTGATAATTCTTATGTTAATTTGGCATATAAAAAGGCCTTACGTAGTGTGTTATGTTTGTAGGTCAAAAGGAAGAGAAAATACTTTAAATGTGCAAAATATACTTTACATTTCCATGCAAAGTTTACATAGATGTGCACTCCTCAAACCCAAGTTGTAGGAGGAGAGCTCGAGCCCCAAACAACCATGTAAAAGGCTTGCATGGGCATGCGTATGCCCTTAATGGAAGGTGGGAACAAGTATTAGTTCACATCATCCCCACATGTCTATGCAGGTTGGAATCACTTATTTGCATGCCCATTCAAGTATTTACATGGGCGTACAACTTCAAAAAATGCAACTTTAAAGTTTCTTAATCACTTCCACTGGTTTTCTCTTCTTACTTTCAAAGCTTCCAACTTAATTTGACCATTAAAAGCACTATAAAAAGAGGTTAAAGGGCATGAATTTCATCATCCAAAAATATATAACTTTAAAAGGGAAAGTAACAAATAACAACAAAAAAGCTAGGGAGCAATCTAAAGAAGCAAGGAAAGAAGCTTAGAGTAAGAAGGTGAAATCAATCAAGGAGTTTGAAGAGGTCTATGGCTTCAAATAACAATAGTTTGATTGTTTCTTCTTCTCTTTCTTTTAACATGAACTAATTTACTTTAGCTAGGGTTGTAAATAGATTATGCATAATTCTTATGGTTTTCTAATCCTAGTCTTTTTTGTTTCATTCATCATTATGCTAGTAATCATTATGCTTTATAATATTAATTAAATTACCATTAATTATACTTGGTTTTATGAATTGGCTATTGAGAGATGCATTTCATAAAATGGAACTTTAATGATTCCCTTAATCTATATCATATTAAGAAATCTTAATGGATTATTACTACCACTAGATTCTTATTTTACTTCACAATTGCATGCTCCTTAGCTATTGTCTTGAGAGATTTTTAGCTTAACTTGCCATTATATGTTAGTTAATACTCAAGAGAGACTAATTAATCACTTAAGTGACTTGATAGTAACACTAGTTGAATGAACCAATCAGATGAAAGATTAGACTATAAGAAGTTATTAAATGAAGTTGAACCCCTTGCTACATTCCTCGATTGATTATGTTCCTGGTAATTACTTTGTTTACTATTAGATTATACTAGTGTTAATCTTTAGTTTCCATGGTTTAACCTTCTTTCACTTAGGATTTCTAGATAATACAAGAAATAAAAAGCTTATTTCTTAATCTTAATCCTTATGGAAACTATATTTGCACTTAAGTACACAATATTACTTGTGACATGTGTCCTTGCAGTTTAAGGGTTAATTTACACTTAGCACACACCCGTCAACAAGGATACCATGAATTGCTCTTTAACCTTGTTATTGATAGATAGACCTACCCCAACTCATTCTTTAACCTTATTATTGACAAGTATTCTTAACAAAATTTCAATAATAAAAATCTTAAAATAATACCATTAATTTCTTATCTTATTATTCCTACTTCAAGTCAAAATGTTAGATTTTTTTTTTTTCCTTTTAGGAACTGTTTGAAATCTAACATAAGTTTATAGTATTTTCTAGTCATTATTTTTTTTAAAAAAAATATTGAATCATCTCTCACTAATATTTATGCAATATTTCACATATTTTTTTTTGAGAAAAATAGTAATTTTCTTTAAAATTAATTTTTAATCAAATATATTTTACATAAATAAAATTTGATTAAATTTTTTTATTTTAGTATTTAATAATTAATATGATTTATTTTTTAAGCAAGTGACTATATAATGAAACAAACAATTGAATTAAGTGCATATAGAATTACATTTAAATTATATATCATAATTTAAATTAATTCATAAGCAAACATACAATGTATAATAATAACAAACTACTCATTACAAGAAATTTTGTATATAATGATGAGATGATAAAATTAATCTTATCTTAATATGCAGTTTTATTATGATAAAAATGAAATTTGTTACAATTATTGTAAAGAACAAGTAAACTTATGATAAATGTTTTTATGTCAAAAAATTTTGTCATAGTAAATGAGCATACAAGATATATTATAATATAAAACATAATATTTATCATAATATCTTAGCACCAAAATTTCAATGTCCATCAAATAACATACATAATAATATTTTTATAGCTATATTTAATTATTTTAAAAGTTATGACAATATTATTATGTCGCAATAAATAAAATATTATAATTTAGACATATAAAAAAGCGCAATAAAATTAAAAATAAGTTAGTTAAAAGTACACAATATCGCTATATTGTTAATAAAAATAAAAATAAATTTAAATTTAAATTAATTAAATAATTTAATTACTTAAAAAATAAATTTTTTACTTTAATAATAATAATAATAATAATAATAATAAAAGTTAATAATTTTTCTTTATATTATCATTGGATCAATTAGATTGGATCACAAACTGACTCATTCGAATTAATCTTGACCAGACTCGTCGTGTTGACTTGGACCTAATGCGATCCAAAAAAATTTTAGTCATTTTGAATTTTTACAAGTCTACATCAAATTTTTAGAGTAAAAATTGCCACCTCTATCAACAATCTTTCTTACTTGTCAAATTGAGAGAGACAGAGAGAGAGAGAGAGAAAGAGAGCGTGGGATATCCTATTCTCTAATTTTCTCTTGAGCTAAGTAACTATTAAAAAAAAACATTTTCTCTTAATCTCTTCTTCTCTTCTTCTCTTACCTTGGAGAAACTAAGTTAATGGTCCAACAACTACAAGATAGCACTATAAATTATTTTCTTAATTGAAGGAAGAAGGAAAAAGGGGCAATCTTCATTGTAGAACCCAATTCAGGTTGATTAGTGGAGTAGTTGAGCTAGAGTTGATTAATTTCTTATACCTAGTTATTGCCTATGTTAGTTAAAGTTTTTCATCTTCCTTTTGACTTTTTTGATTTCCTTTTATGATGATGAATGTAGCATGTAATTGAATTATTAAGAAGTGTTATACAATTAGGTTTAATGGGGATGCATTGACTATTGTTGATTATGAACTTCTATGAACATCCCTTCTTAATTATTTTTCTTGAATAGCCTTTATATCTAATTTTCATGGGAAAATCTTAAGAAATAAATTCTAAAATTTAAGAGAAAAAATGAATAGTAGAAGTCCTTAGAACTAGAAATTGAATCCAATCTAAACTAGGGTATGAATTTGAGATTATTGATATGTTTACTTGGATAATTTCTCTTTTAGGTTTTCTATTGAATTTCTTCGTTTCTTGCAATTAGTAAAATTGTTTTAGGTTTTCCTATGACTAAATTAGGTCTAATTATGAATATGGAACAAGCATAATTTAATCAATATAATAGGAAGCATGAGTAATTAGTTAACTAGTAAATGACCTAATTTAAGTCTATTTTCAATTTTGTTTTAAACCTTAAATATTCCAATAGCTTATATGGTGCGTTAATAGTATTTTAAGAACTTCTAATTTTCAAAATTCAATTGGTTTAATAGAAGAAATAATAAAGGAATAATAGGAATGAAATTAGCATAGAAACTATAAGGTAAATAACTCTAGGTTGAATTCTTTGTGAAAAATGTATTTAGAATGAATTAAAATGGTTTAGTTATAGTGTTTGAAATTAGATATAGTCTGAGAATAAGAAAGACATAACATTGAAGTGTAAATTGAGTTAAAGAAAGTGGAAGCAAGTTATGAGTAATTACTTTCTTTTAAATTTTCCTTTAACATATTTTTAAAATGTCATACTCATGCATATATGAAAATGTATCTTTAAGTGAGTGAGTGAGTGTGTGTGTGTGTGTGTAATGTCATTATTATGAGATTTGCACATAATTTCTTGAAATGTGTTAGAAATGATATGGATGATGTGGAAATCATATTCAGCATCATGGCTCTCCATGGACATGTGATTTATGGAGGTTATTATTGAATGAAAATGAAAACATACTATGTATATATATATAATGTCATTATTGTGAGACTTGCACATAATTTCTTGAAATGTGTTGGGAATGCTATAGACGATGTGGCAATCCTACTCAGTGTCATGGCTACCTATTAACATGTGATTGATGGAGGTTATTATTGAAGGAAAATGAAAGCATAGTATATAAGAGGTTATGTATTTGTGGTGCCACTAAAAGAAATGTTATATGGGAAATTTAGTATTCTCTCATCACTAAAAGAAATGTTAGGTGAGGTAGGTAGATTGTTCCTTCTTATATATTTTTTATTAAGATAAGAGGAATAAAAAAAGTACCTATTTATCTAAGGTGGTTTTGTAAGATATAAACTACCTTGATTAATTTAGTATTGTAAGTGTTTCTGAATGAGGAAGAAATTATTTGTATATTCTTTTGTATAAATTGTATATAAAGTGCATATTATAAGAGTATTTATATCATTACAAGTTATGAACAATAACTAAAGGTAATGAATAGTAACTAAAAGATAAGGCTAAGTTTAAGCTATTAGCTATTCTAATCTTAAATAACAAAAAAGATGTTTATCTTATCACTTCCCAACAAACCCATGCATATTATGAAGCTGAAGTTTATGGTGAAATGAATTAAAGCAAGAAAATGGTCTGCAATTGATCCATTATAAACAAATATTGAACTTAAAAAAAGCCTTTTGTAATATGTTATTTAACAAAGTGATAGTCCAACTTGATATGCTTCATGCAAGCATGAAAAATCAGATTAAACCTCACGTAAATAACACCTACATTGTCACACCATAGAGTAGACATAGTAATTGAACTAATTTTAACCTATAAAAGACATAAGCCAAATTAATTTAGATGTTGCATTTGTTATAGCTTTTTACTCACTTTTAGTGATGATCGAACAATAGTGGGCTACTTTTCAAAGAGCCAAGAGATGGGAAAGGAGCTTAGAAGAATACCGTAGTCATTGATGGAGTGTTGATCATCAGGATCCCTACCTTAATCACTATTTCTAAAATCCTATAAAAAAATTTTATTTAATAATGAAAAATAATCCAAGAGAGGAAACACCTTTGAGATATCACAATAGCCTCTTCAATCCTTTCCAATGAACATTAGTTGGTGAATGCATAAATTGACATAACTCATTGACACTAAAAGTTGTATTCAGCCTTATTATTATCACATATTGAAGAGTTCCATAATTATTTTGTATTCAATGCCTTACGATAAAGGATAACTAACAATTTTTTTGATAATTAAGGAGATAATGCCTTTGGTATTGAGCAGGGATTTGATTCAAGCATTCCATCATTGTCTATAAGATCAATTGTGTATTTCCTTTGAGATGACAAAGTGCCATCAAATTGAATATCAACTCTAATCTCAAGGAAGTAATATAGATTAGCTATATCCCACTAGCAATGTTGTCTACATCTTGAAAATAATATGAGAAACAAGTTTAGGATAAAACCAATTGACTATAATGTTATCAACATACATTAATATAAAGACCATAGGACTTTCTTAGTGAAAAATGAGAGAAAAAAGTTCTACCTTTGATGAAATAAAATTACAAGAATGTAGAAAATTTATGAGCCTTGAAAACCATGTCCCTGGAACCTATTTGAGAGCATAAAGTGACTAGTTCAACATACAAACATAAGAAGGATTAGTCAAAGTAATAAAACCTTTCAATTGTGCCATGTAAATGTCCTCTTCAATATGCGTTTAGAGAAAGGCATTAGAGATATCCAACTATCTCATTATCCATTTATTCATTATGGCAATAACTATAATCAACTGAATTAAAGTGGCTTTGATAGTAGGCTAAAGGTTTCCTTATAGGCAATGCTAGAAAGTTAAGTAAATCCCTATGCCATCAATCAAGATTTGGGCCTTTTTATGGAACCATCTTTCTTTTGTTTGATACTATAAATCCATTTGTTATCAATAACATTGAAATTAGGAAGCTTAGGAATAAGGATCCAAGTAGAATGATCAATGAGTGACTACATGCCATCAATCAAGATTTGGGCCTTTTTATGGAACCATCTTTCTTTTGTTTGATACTATAAATCCATTTGTTATCAATAACATTGAAATTAGGAAGCTTAGGAATAAAGATCCAAGTAGAATGATCAATGAGTGACTGCATTTCTTCTAACATTGCCTTTTTCCATTAGGGGTCTCTAATAAATGAGGACTCTTTCCTCTAAGTGATAAGTATGAGAAGGCTTGAAATAATGACGATTTTAATTATTTAGTGATGACTAATTAAGATATAATATGTGTTAGAAAAAATGACTAAAAGATTTGAAAGTTAAAATGGAAAGAATAATTAAGAGATATGAAGGTGAAATATGTTAAGTTATAATAAGAAAGTAAGTATAAGTGGAGATATATAGGTATGCATATGTAAGAAATGATGATTAATATACATGAATGAATGATAGAATTAGAGGTTTAATAATGAATAATATGTCATTATTTTATATGGAAGGAAGTTATGTTAATGGATATGTTAAAGAAATGAGAAAGGATGATAAAAGCTAAGGTATATACTAAGTTAGGTGCATGATTTTCGATGGTCACTAGGGTATGTAATGGCGATTAATGTAAGCTAAATGGCATTTTAATGAAGTGTTTATAAGTATTTTAGATGCCTAAAGGTGGTATTTGAAATTTCTTGATGGAAGGAAGGAAGAGTTGGATAGTTACATAGCTACCATGTCTTGATGTCATTGCATATGTTTGTTTAATGTGTGCCTATGTACACTTAAATGACATGAAAACAATGTGTTTTAGATGTCTATAATTAGTGTTTGAAGTGTGTTAAAGGAACGAAGAAAAGGTTGGAAGCAAAGCTTCTAAAATGTTAGAATGCTCTATTTGGGTATTTTGGTCTTTTCACACCCCTTTATCTTTATTTTCTCCTTAATCATGACTCTAACATTATTTTACATCATTATTCAAGCCTAAAAATGGTGTTTGAAATGTATTTAGGAAAAGGGCAAAAGGGTGGAAGCATAAATTATGGATTGGAAGGAACATTTTTTGTAAACTTTTTTTAGAATACTCCTTTAGGCATTTTGGTCTTTCTATACCTCTTTCTCTTTATTTTCTACCTAAAAACGACTCCAGTCCCATTTCATCAGTTGTCAATAGTCCAAAACTAACCAAAATCCTCCTAATACCTCTCCCCATCCATGGCTACCAAATAAAGTTAGGAGAATCAAGTTTTCTCATCCGTCTTCTTCCATCTTTTAATCATGTTAATTACTTTCTTCTCTTTATTTCAAGTAAGTTATAATCTACCATATTTATTTTATATTTATTATATATTTTAATAAGTGTATTTATGGTGTTTATGAGCTCGATGGTGATGGAAGAGATGAAGTTTGGTGGTAGTTTGATATGGAAAGTGATGTTATCTTCAAAAAGACTACTAGAAGTGCTTGAAGTGTGTAGGTTGTTTCTTTTAATTCATGATGATTAATGGTTAATTAGTGTTCTTATATTCATGTTTAAGAAGATAACTGAGCTTAATTGGTGTTTTACACCTTGGTTGAACTAAAGGAAATATTGATATACAGTTGGAGCTTTGAAAGATGTTGATGTATATGGATTGATTATATGAATTATTGATTATTATTGACTTCTTAAATATTAATTAGCATCTTAATATTTACGTTTTAGATGATACTTAAAGATTGAACGACGTTTTATACCTTGGTTGAGATAGAGGAAATATTGATGTCTTAATGGGCTTTTATGAAGTCCTTATGTAAATGAATTATATATATGAAGGGAATTGATGTTAAATTGAGCTTCTTGATGTTGTTTGACACTTTAGACCTTATGATTAGTGTTATATGTTAATGGAGGAGATGTTATTCATTTAGTTAGGGTAGGATAAAACATGAATGTCTTAATAAGTATATGCATAGTTTATGATTAAAAATGAATATGTTGATGAATTTATTAGAATAAATTGATGACCATTAAATAAGTTAATGATTCTAACTATGGATTATTATATAATTATATGGTAATGTTAATATTGATACAATGAATGAGATAAAAAGAAAGTACAATGACCTAAGTATGAAGGATGGTAGTTATGTTATAAGCTGGAGCTAATGAAAGTTATGTTTGCATTATGCTTTAGACTTTATTGTCCTACAAGGATAAGAAGAAAATGGTGACAATGAACTAAGTATGAAGGATGATAGTTATGTTATAAGCTAAAGCTAATGAAAGTTATTTTTGCATGTTTGCTTGATGTTCAGGCCTTCATTGTCCCTATAAGGGCTTTTGGTCTATAATGCTATATGGTTTTGCCTATTATGTTATATGTTATATTTATGTTATGTGTTTTATGGATGAGTTTAAGTTACTCTCTATATTTTAGTTGTTATAATAATGATATAATGAATATCTATTCTTAGGCATGATTGCGGGTGAGATGATTAAGAGCAAGTAAGAATAAAGCTAAGAACAAGTAAGGCTAAGGCAAAGAGATAGGAAAAAAAAAGCAAAACTAAAATAAGGAAGTGCTATGGCTAGCAATGAAAGGTGAGGGATTTTAGTTGCTTTTCTTTATCCATTGCATATATGCATCATGAGTTTAAATTGGTGTATAAAAATTAAAATTAAAAAGAAAGAGAAGAAATGAGATGAGAGGAAACACAAGATTTATAGTGGTTCGGGTGTAATTAACCCTACATCCACTCCCAATTCTTCGAAATTGGGTATTCCACTATCTTTCAAATGTGTTTTCAAGCTTACACCAAACTTTTACACTTGTGTTTTGAAGGCTCACACAACAACCTTTACACTTGTGTTTTTAGGCTTACACAACAACCTTTACACTTGTATTTTTAGGCTTACACAATAAGCTTTACAACTTGTGTTTTAACAAGCTCACCCATCAACCTTTCTTAGTGTTTTAACAGGCTCACACTATAACCTATTACAGATGGTGTTTATGCTCACACCCAACAATGACTTAGAGAATAGAAAAGAGTGAGTAGTAAAATTGCAAGAGTTTGGTTACAAAGTTATTAATTCTCTTGCATTTACATTTGTTTGGTGAGGTATTTATAGCCTCTACCCACCAAAGAGACATTGCAATAAAACGGGTACAAAATCATCAAAGTATGATAGATAGATTTTCACATCAGCTTGACAGTCGTTCGTGGTCGCTACTACATTTTTGCGGACGCGAATTCCAAATTCTATAAGGAAAACCCGATTTATGTCTAACGGCTAGTCCATGTGGCAGCTTCTGATTAGTGCATCAGAAAAATATAGTCGTTGCCTTTCACCTGCTCTCAAAAGTAGTGGTCACGATTTATCTTGTATAGGACGCGACTCTAGATGGAATTCCTCTGCCAAAAGTGTTCATCTTCTTCTTTTGGGTTCGCGGTCGCTACCAACAAGTTCCCTTCGCGATTTTTGACTTCCAATGGTTACCTGAGACATTTGTCAAGCTGTGATTGTGGACTTGATTGCATCTTGAGTTACTTCGAAATTCGCGGTCGTGACTGAGGCAAGTTTTACACTGCAAATTCATTTGTCACTTTTGGTGTTCTTCCTTTGGATGAATCATGACTGAGAATTACTCTGCAATTTCATCTTTTTGAACTTCTAGCTAGTCTTTTAATGAGTCACGGTCGCTAATTCTATATTGTGGTCGCGATTTAGAAGTTACTTCACATACTTTGAAGATTAAGATTTTTATCCAACTTCTAACTTAAAGACTTTCACAAGAATTGCAAAACAACACTAAATAAAACCATTAAAAATGATCAATCCCCTTTGTCAAGATCAAAAGAGGCCCAAGACTTAGGGTTAACTACTCTAGTCCAACAATCTCCCCCTTTTTGATTTTGACAACTTAGATTGATCCCTAAGTGAAAAGGATGCAAAAAGGTGACGTTGGATTTTAATATGATTTAATGAATGCTTATGACAAAAATTACTAAGTATAACATTCATTCAATCAACTGTGAAGTTGATAAACAATAGGTATATTGCTCCCCCTCAACTTATGCTATAGTTATTCTTAAGTTATTTCATTATTTTCTCCCTGTCACAATCTCTCCCCCTTTGGCAATATCAAAAAGAGGGTAAATAAGGAAAATAAAGAAAGAAAATGAAACTCATGCATAAGAATTCATAAGAAGCAAACATAATGTAATGGATAAAAGAATAAACATCAATCACATAAGATAGCAATGTTTGCAAAGAAATAAGTTTTATTTATATATATTCATAACTGTGGAATCACAAGATTTGTTAAAAAACATAAGGAAAGTGAAAAAATAAATACAAAAGATCCCTAATCTAAAGTAGTGGAGAATCATCTCCGAAAGATGGTGTATATGGTGCTTATTGTTCTCCCTTAGCTTCATCTTCATCCTCTACATCATCTTCATTCCCACCTCCATCTTGCGTATCTTCAAATTTGATGAAGTCCAGAAGATGGCAAGGAGGAACTCCTAGTTTCTCTTAAAGATCCACCATATCGTTATGAAGATGAGAAAGAAAGAGGAACCTTCTCTTCATCATCCTCATAAGCTTGTCCAACTTGCGATCAATGGTAGCAAGAGATAACTTGGACTTTGGTTTCGATTGAGGAGGAGGGATTGGAATGTTGCCTCCTTCGATTTGAAGCCTCTTTCGCTTGGAAGCTTGGAGGTTTCCATCTTCTTCGCTCTGATGGCACCAAGGGTGTAGATATAAGTGTCTGGATGGATTGCCTTGGCGTTGATGAGGTAGGTTAGGTCTAGGAAGTTTTGAGAGGGAAAGAGCTTCTTGGTAAGGAATTTCTCTTTTTCCTCATCAATTGCTCTAATAAAGCGGTAGATGACTATTATGTGAGAGGGCAAGAGAATATGGCTTTTGGGTTTAGTACTCACGTGGATCAATTGATCCATAAGGTAATGACCGATTTGGATAGGTTGGTTTTTGACAAGGCAAAATAAGAATGCCAAGTCCTTCTGTGAAACCTTCTCGTTACCATCACCTATTGCATTGACTGAGAAGGTGATGATACGATGAAGGGTCCACAGGGGTAAGGTTTTTATGTGTTTGGATAAGGAGGAGTGGGGGGTTGTGTTTGGTTTCAATGGATATCTCTGACCAAAATTTGGAGTAGATGACATTAAGTGTGGAGATGATGAATGGGATATGTTCTCTGACTTGTAGGTTGAAAAGTGAGGATAATTGGTCGAAGGTGGCGTCGCTGAGGGCCTGGAACACCAACCCATATTGGTCGACTCTCAAATCGGATTTTTGGTTGAGTTGCACAGTGTGCATGAACTCGAGTACTATCTCCTCGTATCCTAGTTCATCTAGAAAGATGAATTCGTTCCAGCCTAGATTAGAGAGAAAGCGTGGATCTCAGCATTGATGCCCAATGTCTCTAGCATAAAACTCGATTGGATTTTGTTCAGCAGAATTACTTTGGAGGAGTTCGCCTTGAATCTCTCATTTTCCTCCTTGGTGATTCCCTTCATGAGATGAAGGGCAGGAGGTGTAGAGGGTTGAGCCACTGCCTTGCCTTTGTCAGCCTTAGAGACTTTCTTAGGAGCCATTGCAAAAGAGAGCAAGAAAGCTTGAGAGATTTTAGAGAGAGATGAAGTGTTTGGAAGTGAAGTGAGGAAAACACTGTTGAAAGGGGCATTTATAGGCTGGAAGGGGTGCAAAAATGGTCATAAACAGCTAAAAATGAATTAAATGAAGAGAGGAAATGGTTGGTAATCAAATCCCTTAATTGCCTAGGCCGTTACTCTAATTTGCATCCGCGAAATTGGAAGTCGTGACAGCGAATTCTGGAAAATATGAGTAACGGACAAATTTTTCTGGGGAAAAGGCGCGTCAACGGTCATATTTTTGAAAAATTGACTAAAATTCGCAGTGGAGAATAAATTTCATGACTGCGAATTGACATTTGACAGCCGAGTCAAGTTGACTTGTAATTCGCGACCGTGAAGAAGAAATAACGACAGCGAATTATGAGTCAACAAGGATAAGTATGATAAAATTTTAAAAACATGTGATCCACTAGAAATAAATAATAAACCTGTTCATACAATCATCACTCATGCATAACATACATAACAATTAATCATAGCATCAAAATTTTCACTTTAGGGAACTTCCATCAAACATTCCCAATTCTCTCTTAATGAAGTTCATCCTTTCTTCATTTAGAGGTTTAGTGAAATGTTTGCAAGTTGATGATTTGTGTCAATAAATTCTAACACAACATCACCCTTTTGTACATGATCTCTAAGAAAATGGTGTCTTATATCTATGTGCTTACTCCTATAGTGTTGGATGAGATTTCTAGAAAGATTAATAGCACTTGTGTTATCACACTTGATGGGAATGTGATCAACTATTTTTCTAAAATCCTTCAATTGTTGTTTCATCTAAAGAACTTGGGTGTAACAACAACCCACCGCTACATACTCGACATCCGCAGTAGATAAGGCAACTGATACTTGCTTTTTACTAAACCACAAAACTAGGCATTCACTTATGAATTGGCAAGTCCTGGAAGTGCTTTTTCTATCTAGCAAGCTACCCACATAATCAGCATCTAAATACCTTATGAGACTAAATCAAGAATCCCTAGGATACCATAACCCTAAGTGTATTGTGCCATGCAAATACTTAAAGATCCTTTTAATAGCATTCAAATTAGATTCTCTAGGGGAGGATTGAAACCTAGCACACATGCAAACAATAACATGATATCTGGTCTTGAAGCAGTAAGATAGAGTAGAGATCCAATCATACCTCGATATCTTTTTTCATCTACTTCTTTACCTAATTCATCCTTATCTAGTTTGATGGTACTGGTCATTGGAGTTTTAGCTACTTTGCAACCATCCATTTCAAATTTCTTTAACATTTCCTTTGTATATTTGGCTTGGTTGATGAAGATCCCTTCCTTGGATTGCTTCATTTGTAGACCGAGAAAGAATTTGAGCTCTCCCATTATGCTCATTTCAAATTCCCTAGTCATACATTTAGCAAAATCCATACAAAGAGATTTATTAGTAGCACCATAGATAATATCATCAACATAGATTTGAACGACTAATGTATCATGCTTGTGTTTTTTAACAAATAGTGTGGCACCCACCTTCCCTTTCTCAAAATCATTTTTCAAGAGAAATGAACTAAGCCTTTCATACCAAGCTCTTAGAGCTTATTTTAATCCATATAAGGCTGTGTTTAATTTGAAAACATGATTTGGAAAACAATGACACTCAAAACTGGGAGGTTGTTCAACATAGACTTCATCCTCTATGATGTCATTTAAAAAAGCACTTTCACATCCATTTGAAAAAGTTTTAAATTCATATGGCATGCAAAAGCTAAAAGAATTCTAATGGCCTCTAGTCTTGCAATGGGGGCAAAGGTCTCATCATAATTTATTCCTTCCTTTTAGTTGTATCCTTTGACAACCAATTTAGCCTTATTTCTAGTAATGAGACCTTGCTCATCTAACTTGTTCCTAAACACCCACTTACAACCTATAATTGGGTGTTTCTTAGGCCTAGGAACAAGTTCCCATACCTTATTTCTCTCAAATTGATTGAGTTCTTCTTGCATAGCAAGCACCCAACACTCATCATCAAGAGCCTCATCAATTATCAATTGACTTTGGCTCAAGTTGAGAAACAAATGCAAGATTATTAACTAAGAGTTGAGATATAGTACTTACACCATTAGAAGTATCACCAATGATTAGGTCCTTGGGGTGATATTTGGAGAATCTCTAATCTTTGGTAGATCTTGTCTTGGCTCAATTTCTTGTTGATGTTGATATTGGTCTTCATCTATTCTTGATGAATCACCTTTTTCCTTTTCTTTGTCAACTCTCCTTGTAGAATCATCCAATTCCAGTTTTCAAGATCACCTACAAGATCATCAACAAAAATACCTTTTCTAAGATCAAGTTTACTAGATTCATAAAAAACAACATTCATAGATTCCTCTACTATTATTGTACTTTTGTTAAAGACTCTATATGCTTTACTTGTGGTGGAATAACCCAAGAAGATTCCTTCATTTATTTTAGAGTCAAATTTCCCAAGATTATCCTTGGTGTTCAAAATATAGCACTTACATCCAAATACTCTTAGGTATGAAATTTTGGGTTTTCTACCATTCCAAAGCTCATAAGAGGTTTTATTGAGAATGTGTCTTTTGAAAAATCTATTTGCAATATAACATGAGGTATTAATGGCTTCGGCCCAAAAGTAATTTAGTAAGGAATACTCATTGAGCATTGTCCTAGCCATTTCTACCAAAGTTATGTTTTTCCTTTCTACAACACCATTTTGTTGTGGTGTTCTAGGAGTTGAAAAATTATGAAAAACTCCATTCTCTAAATAATAATTTTCAAATTATTCATTTTAAAATTCCTTTTCATAGTCACTTCTAATAGAAGATATGAAGTAACCTTTTTCATTTTGAGCTCTTTTTGCAAAACTTT
>CATIWR010228365.1:0-15801 GCA_949677035.1 Omphalea diandra | reverse complement strand
AAAGTGCAGAGAGTTATAAATTCATAAAAAATATTTATTTTTACCTTTTATCACGTTCTCACAAGACTTTATCATAAACAAAAACAATTCGCCCCACATATGTACATAATTTTTTTATTAATGATTTATTTATATTTAATTTAAGAATAAATAAAGTATTTTTTATATTTAATTATAAATAATAATTTATAACAATAATATAATTAATATACACCTTTTTTTATTTTTTGCTAATGATTTTATTATATTTAATTTAAGAATAAATAAAGTATTTTTATATTTAGTTGCAAATAATAATCTTATGACAATAATCTAATTAAGCTTAAATAAAGATAAATAAGAATATAATAGTAATCTTGTAAATTTAATTTAACTTCAAATTTTTATATTAATTTCTCCTCATTTTTCCTTAAATTTGAGTGACTATAAATAGTGGATTCAAGAGATTTGTTTTCTATTTAATATCTTCTCTCCTTTTTTTCTCTTTATTTGACAAACAAAAGATAATCATGTTTCTACCTCCACTTTCACCCCCTCCTTTTCTTTCCCTCCATTTACTCCCTTTCCCAAACATAGGTACAATTTTGTCCCTTACTAGTTTAAGTGTTAAGAATTTTATTATCATAATTTTAATTGAAAAGATTACTTACACTATGTATTTATTTTATACGTCTAATTAATGATATCTTGACACTTAAAATAATTATTTATTACTATCTAGGTAATTTATTATTTGAGACTTTTAATAAAAAGACACTTATACCCTCTCTTAATACACATGTTCTTATATTATCACATGAATGTATACAATCATTATAGATAAATTTCTATATGTTTTAATTTAAGATCAATTTTAAAAATTTGACACAGTGTATTTATATTGTAATGATTATTTTGAGGGAGTATATTATAATAATTATAATTTAGAATACATATTGAAATTTGAGTAAAAATTATTTTTTTTGTAATTAACTCATATTTTCTAATGTATCATTATCTAGGCCTTGATACTAGTTAGAATTCGTAGTCACCTTTTTAAATCAATTAATCTTTCTTGAGCAATTCTCTTATTAGTGATTAAAGTTACGTTTCTTTTATTTTGCCAGTTTTTATATTTCTATATCTCAATCTTCATGATTTTGTCTAAACCATTCAATTTACAATATGTTTGGGAAAATGGATGGTAAAGCAAGATAACGGTTTTTTAAAGTATAGTAAGATAAAGTTTAGTAAATTAAGGTTAATAATTTAACTTATCTTATTTAGGAAAAAAGTAAGGTATATGATTTATAATATTTTTTATTTGATTAGAATATAAGGTTTAACGAATGTTTCATATTAAAGTTGCTAAAATATCCTTTAAATGTAGGTTTTTTTTTTTAAGTTTTAATAAGATAACTAAATAGAAATTATAAAAATATAATAAGGACAAAAAATCAAAATAGTTAAAATTAAATAAAGTGAAAAAAAACTCACTCCTCAACCCATCAAATTGATGGATTGAAAAAATAGAAACCTTCTAAAAACCTTACCCTCCTATGTTGAATTAGCTTCTCAAACAAGTGTGAGGGTTTTTTAATCTTAAAAACTTTGTTAATCCTTTAAAAACCCTAATCCAAACAAGAAGTTAATTGTTAGTCAAAATAATTGTAATGCTATGTTTTTTTGGTGGAAGTAATACTATGTTTGATACAAACGAATTATATAATTTTTATAAAATTTATTTATAAATTTATATTTTGTGTGTTTGATATAAAATTTATTTATAAATTTATATTTTTTGTTTTATTTATAAAATATTTTATTTAGTTAGATATAATTATAAATTTTAAGATGGTAATTTCATCATTTAATATAAATTGCACTAATTTATTCTTAATTTATTAATTTTAAAATTATAATAAATTAATATAACTATAATTTGAACTACACAAGATCTTATATGTGTGTATTTCTATATCTATTTTTTTTTTATATGTAGTTACCTATAATTATTATAATAATTAGATTTATGGAATATAAAATTCTATCATTTCTATAACATATTTATTTTGTTAGATATAATTATAAATTTTAAGATGATAATTTCATTATTTATTGTAAACTGCACAAATTTATTCTTAATTAATTAATTTTAAAATTACAATTAATATGATAATTTACTCTATCTTATATGAATGGTAATAATTTATCTTTTTTTGCATTATATTAAATCATAATTAAACTATATTTTATGTAAATTATATTGACTTATTTAATATTAATTGCTACAATTATAATATATAAATATGATTCCACATACAACTAAATATATAATTAATATATTAAAATAAATTATTACACATTAAGATGAAAATTTCACTTCTAAAGTATTGATATAAATTATTTTTACATTCAATATATTTAAAGTCAAAATACTTGATTTATACATGAAGAGAATATTACATATTTTATTTTTTAAGAATATAGAGTTTAGATTTTAAAGTTTTTCCTCTATCAATTTTCTTTTTTATTAAAACTATTATCATCATTAAATTGGTTGTAACTGTAATTTCAATAATATTATAATTTATTTTTTTTTTTCAAAATGTGTTCATCTTATATTTTATTGATTATTAATAAAGTCTCAAACCATTCTAACTTGAAATGGATTCACAACAATAGCCTCTATATTCTATTATACTCAATCCAATATTAATATAAAACTAAAAAATGACTTTAAATGATAAAAGCTTCTATTTGAAACTTTGCACTATTGAAAAATAATTTAGTTATTGATGAAATTTATAAATTTTACTTTTTAGTTAAAATTAGATTGAAATGGGCCAAATTAAAATTGCATGTTTTCAACCAAAATAGAAAAATTTATTATTTATTTATAATTAAGCTGAAATTTTTAAATTGTTTTCCCTGTCGTATGACATATATAGAGTAACTTCGCTAAATAAGGAAAACTATATTTATATTCTAGCCAATAAAATAAAATCATTTATATCCTAGATATAAATAACTAGGTTAATATATAGTTCAAAAAATTAGATGTTAGCAAAATTTTTTGATAAAAATAAAAATGAAGATATTTTTTTAGAATGAGATTAATTTTAAATAATATAATTATTTTTAAAATATATTTTATTACTAAAGTTTTTAGAATTTTTTTCTATAACTGTGAATTTAGTCAAAAATAAAAAATGTTTACTTTGATTTGATTTAAATTAAATAATTTATATAATTTAAGAAATATATGAAATTTTGATCTTTCTAAAAAATAAATTTATTGGCAATATCAGATAACTTAGGAAAAATTATCTTTTCATTTTTATTAAATTTATTGATTGCTAAATACAATTATTAGTAAGTTAACACTAAAGGATAAGAAAAAAACTTAAATATATTAAATTGTAAATGATAAAAATAAAATATAATAAATATTAATTATTGATAATTTACTCCTCAGGTAACTAATTCATAAATGAGTACTAAAAGATTTAATAACTAGAATTTTGAATTATATGATACATAATGGCACTCTAGAATCATGCATAAATTAGATTGGTTAAATCATTAATAATTGTGTATCCATGTGCTTCAGTATGCCTTATCACATGGTTGTGTATTAGATCTTGAAAAGGCTTACATTTGAATCTTTAAAAAAAAAAAAAGTTTTAAGGTGAGTTCTCCAACGTAGAGGTCTCTGCAAGGCATTTTTAAGTAAATTGATTCACCAATCTTTTTTTTTTTTTCTTTTAATATTAAAAAGAAAAATTTCACATTAGTGAAAATCAAATCTTGATACAGCAAAAATTAATATCAATCTCCACTTTTGATGGTGAAGTCCTTTTAACAGAGAGTTTATAAAAATTTCTCTTATTCTTCTATTAACACTAACAACTAACTGTCATGACTTTATTTAAAAAATTTAAATTTTGACTAAATCACTCAAAATTTTGCTTCATTAGGAAAAATCACTCTATTTTAGAAATGCATTGTTATTGAACGTATGGATTGCCACGTGAAATCTCAGATTAAATAAATTTCCCATTGCAACTGGTAGAGAATTGCAGTATTTAATTATTCATCATCAACAAGGGGATTACTGAGGAGCCATCACCTGGATGCCCATCGATGTGATGGGCTACCTGGTGGAGGATATATCTGAAATCAATTGCAAATGGCAAGCATACTCGGAATTCAATAATAAGCTGGAATAATAATTCCATTCTGTCATAACCTAAACCTGAGTAGTCATTCACACCATGAACTGCCACACCAAATACCACTAAAATTAATTGATATTAATATTATATTACAAGCGGAAAAGATCATCATATATTCCACTATTATTCTTAGTGCATTGTAACTTATCATGATAAGATCCCCAATTCATGAAGGAATCTATCGTTTATATTAAAATGAATTAGTTACACGAAATTAACAAAATAATATAATAAAATAACTAACAACAAAAAAATTCTATAGTCGAGGAAAAATCGTCCTTTTCCTCATCTCTTGAATAGGAGAGGGGAGAAATGTATATAAAGGTGTCCAATGAACAAAATTTCTAGCTTCATACCTTATAATCCTGGCTACACCTCCGTACAAGAATAAACTGGTTAATGGTGCATGAAACTAATCAGAGCGAGATGATTTCTTGCTCGATTTGGAATCTATTTGAATTCATTTTATAAAATTAATTCAAACTTGATTCGATTTAGAAAAACATAAAATGATTTACAATTTCTAATTTGAACTTAATTTGCGGATTAACAAGAATTGATTTAATCTCAATCAGACTCGTAGATAATTTGAATAACTCGATTTAAAAATTTTTAAAATTTATTTTAAATTTAAAATATTTTTATTTTAAAATTAAAAATTATTAATAATTTGATTCGATCCGATCTAAAATTCAAAAATGATACAAATATGACATAAATTCTTTTATATACTTTGATGTGATAACCCAATTCATTCACAATTTAAAGTGATGCAACTTGAATTTATTAAAAAAAATTAATTCAAAATAGATTTGCACTTAAAAATAATTCAGTCCAAATCTATACGACCCCAACTATTTGCTACCTCTAAAACTAACACATTACAATATGGTTTCTTTCCCATTTTGCAAGATAAACGGGGGAATCAATCAATTAAAATATTGGTCACGGGTAAGATCTGAAAGTTCCTTATTTATGCCTATTGAACACAAATTAATTGATGGATAATATTCATAATCATATGTACTTGTCATATAAAACTCTAGCCACCTCAAAAGAAAAATCCTAATCAACTATTTTTTCTGAAAATAACTAATTCCTTTTACAATTTTGGGACTATTGCCGGTATATTCTACCAGCGACAAACTCATTTTCTTTTTGTTTTCTTTGTTTTCTTTAATAAAACGAGTTGTTCTTACCCTATTTTATTAATTTTCTTTGATTTTGTCTCTCTTTTGAGAGTTTTTGTTTTAGTGTTGTTATTTTGTTTCTTTTTGTGAGAGTTTTTATTTATTTTTTTGAGAGTTTTGTGGTTTTAGGATTGATTGTTTAATAATACATGATGATATATTATTGAACATCGTCTTTCAAATCTATTCTAGCGTACTATATGAATTTCAGTACACATCATGTTATAACACTAAATCTGGTGGGATCTTCATAATTGACAACGATACAAAGTCATTGAAAAAGATTTATGATGAAAATAGAACCATGATTTCAAAGTTGAGCCAATGCGCATGTATTACTTGTGTTGAGGATCGAGTTCATATTTATACTCTAGATCATAAGATTATTTTCTTTTGTAAATGTTGTATGACTATTTATGAATAAAAATATGTTTTATTATTCTAAAAAACACAAATAATTGATGATTTGATCACAAATCACAACAAATACATTTTTAAATCAATTAATCTTTTTTGAGCAATTCTCTTATTAGCAATTAAAGTTTTGTTTCTTTATTTTGCCAATTTTTATATTTCTATATCTCATCTTCATGATTTTGTCTAAACCATTCAAGTTACATTATGTTTGGGAAAATGGATGGTAAAGTAAGATAACTGTTTTTTAAAGTATGATAAGATAAGATTTGGTAAACTAAGGTTAATAATTTAACTTGTCTTATTTAGGACAAAGGAAAGGTATGTGGCTTATAATATATTTTATTTGATTAGAATGTAGGGTTTAATGAAAGTTTCATATTAAAGTTGCTAAAATATCCTTTAAATGTAGGTTTTTTTTTTAAGTTTTAATAAGATGACTAAATAAAAATTATAAAAATGTAATAAAGGACAAAAAAGTCAAAATAGCTAAAATTAAATAAAGTGAAAAAACTTACTCCTCAACCCACCAAATTGATGGGTTGAAAAAATAAAAACCTTCTAAAACCCTTACCTTCCTATGTTGAATTTGCTTCTCAAAGAAGTGTGAGGATTTTTTAATCTTAAAAAACTTTGTTATAAAAACCTTAATCCAAATAAGCTGTTAATTGTTAGTCAAAATAATTGTAATATTATGTTTTTTTGGTCGAAGTAATATTATGTTTGATATAAATGAATTATATAATTTTTATAGAATTTATTTATAAATTTATATTTTGTGTGTTTGATATAAATGAAAATTTATTTTTTAAGAATAAATAAAAATTTTATTTATTAAATCTTTAAAATTATTTATAACTAAATTAAATTTTATCTGATAAGATTTATAAACAAACTCTAAATTTGAAAAAAAATTTCACGTAACAAAAATGTCCTTGCCTGAAGTACTTTTTTTTTCCCCGCTTTACTTTCTGTTTTTGTCTTTTACTTTCTTATCTTCTGAAGTTCATTTACTTTCTGATACATAGGCATGGACGCGGATTAGAGTTAGAAACCTCATTGTGCTGAAAAATACTAACATCACACAACCAATTACTTAATTAATCTATTACTGTTAGAATTACCCTTCCTTCTCTGAACAACACTGCGTTTCTGTCCTAGGGTCTCTTTCAAGATGGACTTCGCCATCTCCGTGACCACAGTGGTAGTTGATGTTTTTGTCCATCGTTGTTTCAGATGCTTTGCCTTAAGATCAGGGTATGTATGCAACCTGAAAGATAATCTTGAAGATCTGCAACAAGCAACAAGGGAATTACAAGCAGTAAATGCAGACATGATGAGGAGGCTCCAATTGGAGGAAGATGGGCAACTCAAACGGTCGGCTGTTTTTCTTATGTGGCAAAAGAGGGCGGAAGAAACGATACTAGAAGCAAGTACGGTGATACAATACTATGAACGGAATTTTCATAGTCGGTGTCTTGGAGGCTGCTGCTCCAAGAACTGTTTGTCGAGTTATCAGTTTGGGAGACGTGTTCAGCGAATACTGGAAGACGTGGACGCGCTACTACTAAGCAGAGTAGACATTCAGGCTCAAAATGAAGAATCCATTGTGCGAGGGGTTGAAAAACCCATTGAGCCAACAGTGATAGAGGAATTGAAACCAATGATGGAAAAAGTATCTAGAGGCCTTATGGATGAGCAGGTGGGAACTATTGGAATATGTGGCATGGCGGGAGTTGGAAAAACTACGCTCTTGAAACTAATCAACAACGAACACGCTACAGGCAATGCTTTTCATGTTGTGATTTGGATTACAGATTTGAGGATTGAGAGGGTGCAGGAAGTGATTGGGGAAAGAATAAGTCTTTATGATCAGGAATGGAAGAGCAAAACAATTGATGACAAAGCGATAGATATCTTCTCTGTATTGCGCAAAAAGAAGTTCTTACTGTTGTTAGATGATATGTGGGAGCCACTGGACCTTGTTAGCGTTGGAGTTCCTCTGCCAAAGAGAAACAAGAACGGATCCAAGATAGTATTTACGACGCGCCGTGAAGATGTATGCAGAAAAATGGATGCTCAAATTTCGATTAAAATGGAGCCTTTGCAATGGAAATATTCTTGGGCGTTGTTTGAGCGTCACGTTGGGAAAGAGATCCTTGATAGCAGTCCGGAAATTCGTCGCTCAGCTGAAGCTATCGTTAGAGAATGTCATGGTTTGCCTCTAAAACTCATTACTGTTGCTCGTGAAATGGCGTCCAAGAGGAGTCCTGAAGAATGGCAACATGTTGCTCGTTACCTGGGAAGATCTACCTCGAAGCTGTCATCAACTATGGAGACTGTGGAGGAAGAATATCCAGTTCAGGACGTTGAGGCTGGACCATCTACCTCAAGTAATTTACAAGGTTTGAAGAATTCAGAGAACGCTGAAGTTAAGTCATTAATTGATTTGAAGCAAAGGTACGACAGTTTGGCCAATAACACAGTTAGATTTTGCTTCTTATATTGCACTTTGTTCCCTCCGGACTTGAGAATTTTAAAGGATGATCTTATACATTACTGGATTTGTGAAAAATTTGGGGATGATTACTGTGACAGTGTTGGTACTTACAATGAGGGATACTATATTATTGATATTCTTGTTCGTTCCTGGTTATTGGAAGACCAAGGAAAATACATCAAAATACGTCGGGTGATTCGGGATCTGGGTTTGCAGATAGCAAGAGATTGTGAAGGAGAAGAGGAAATTTTTTTGGTGGAAGCAGGTGCTCAATTAATTGAAGCGCCAGAGACTGGAAAATGGGAAAGGGTAAGAAGGATGTCGTTGATGGAGAACTCTATCCAGATTCTTGAAAATGAGCCTAGATGTCCTCATCTTTTAAGTCTGTTTCTCTGTCGCAATCCATCTTTGGTTATGATCATCCCTGATTTCTTCCTATCAATGAAAGCACTAACAGTTTTAGACCTGTCAATGACTGGTATACAGGAATTACCGCAGCAGATTTCCAGTTTGCTTTCATTACAGTATCTGAATCTTTCGCATACAATGATACAACGTTTGCCGGTTGAGTTGGGTAAGTTGGAAAAGTTGAAATACTTGAACTTGGACCATACAGTTTTCCTTAGTGTGTTTCCAAGGAAAGTGATATCTCAGTTGCTGCTGTTGCAAGTTCTGAGAATGTTTCGATGCGGTTGTGTAAATGAAGAAATGGAAGCGAAAGAGAGAGAGAAAGGTCACGTGGAGGAATTGCAAGGTTTGGAACATCTGAATGTGTTAAGCATCACAATAAGATGCGCCTCTGCTTTCCGGCCCTTATTCAGCACACGCCGATTTAGGAGATGTACCCAAGCGCTGTTCCTTGAGCATCTTATTGATTCAGAGTCGATATTAGATAAGCATCTTAATGAGGAGTTGAATTTCGATGCAGCCATGTTAAGGGTCAGAAGCTTCATTAGTCTTGAACAGGTCAGAGTGGAGAAATGCTTTTATTTGCAGGACTTAACATGGCTTGTTCTAGCTCCGAATCTGAAAATTCTGAGTGTTGCAGCATGCGGGAAATTGGAAGAGATCATCAGTGCCGCTAAATTGGGCGAAATTCATAATGTGGACAAAAGCCTCAATCCATTCGCAAAACTTGAAGTCCTTGAATTACAAAATTTATCACAAATGAAAACCATATATTGGGATGCACTGGAATTCCCATTTCTCGAGACGATCGAGGTATTTAATTGCCCACAGCTCAAGAAACTTCCACTGGACTGCAACAGCGCTAAGGGATGCCGACTAGTCATCAAGGCTGAGGAACATTGGTGGAATGATGTTGAATGGATGGATGATAATGCCCAAATTGCCTTTATGCACTGTTTCCAGGGTTTTTGAAGGAAAATAAATTCGTGGATGATCCTGTCGCGTCTGTTTTATTTCTTCGGCCATTGTTGTAATTCTGGATCCATTTCTCTGTTTGATCTCTTCTGCTACAGTTCTCTTTGATGTGCTTATATATTGTATAAAATTTTTATACTTTTTTTTTTAAACTTAAATGATGCTATTTCCTCATTATTATTTGTTGAGTACTAGATATATATTTATTTAATTTTATCACGTTAGATTTTTTTTTTAAAAAAAAAAAATTAATCAAGTAGGTCAAGGTTTGGCCCATATGATTGAAGAAGTGTGATTGCGGTGATGAATAATAGCGCCGTGAATAAGAATTTTTTTTAATTGTGTATTAAATTTAATTATATATTTTAATTACATCAACTTTATATTTGTATCATTCATTGTAAATCACTAAATAAAGTTCTAATGTATCTCTGTGTAGAATAAATTATATAAAAAAAAAAATTATGGGTTAGAAAATTCTATTTAGTGATAGAATTCTATTGTTTAAAATAAATTTAAATTAATAGAATTTAATAGAATTTTATTATTAGAGTTGTTCGCTGATCGATTCGGTTTAATTTTTAGCAAAACTGGATTAATCAAAATTTGAATTTATAAAAATCAAACTGAACAAAATTTTTTATGAACTGAATCAAACTAAATTAAATTAAATTCGATTATTTGATTCGGTTTAGTTTGAACTAATTTTTTTAAAAAATTTTAATATAAATTATATTATTTTGATCATTTATACAAATAAAATTTATTATGTACTCCATTTATTTCATATTAACTGATATTTTTTGAAAAAATTTTTATTTCAAAGTATTTTTCATGTTATAATACTAATAAGACTATAATTATTTTTTTGCAATTTTATTCTTATCCTTATTAGGAGATAATTAATGCATTTAATTTGAATATTTCTATAAAAAGAATAATTTAGTTATTTTATTCCTAAAAAACAGCCTAATTAATAGTTTCTTAATTTTTTTGTAAAATAAAAAAAATCAATTAATATGTAATAGAGGGAGTATTAATTATATATGTATATAGACTAAATTTAATTTATTTTAAGTTAAAAATTATATTTATATCATTTATTAAAAATTATTTTTTATAAAAAAATTTAATTTATTCGATTTGGTTCAATTTAAAACAATTAAAATCAAATTGAACTGAATTAACTAATATTTTTTAAAAAAAATTGAATCAAATCAATTTCTAAATTTGGTTAAATCGAATTGAATCAAATCGATAGATTAATTCAATTTTTTAGTGAGCTGCCCTATCTATTATTTAGAATAAATTTATAATGAATTACATCTTTTTATTTTCTTGAATACCCTTATTTTATTTAAAATAAATGTAATATTAATTTAAGTTATAAAACTAACAGAGTAATTTTATTTAAAATTTTTAATTGAAATAAAATATCTCAAAATCTTATGGCCTTTAACATAACGAGACTTTCTCATAAAATTATTAATTTTAAGTTTTTTTTATCTGTAGACATTTCAAACAAAAAAAAATTTTAAAATAAAATTTTTTTTATTGAATCATTCAAAATTTGAGTTTTCAAATATAATTTTAAAGTAGTATTTATAATAAAGGAATAAAATACATATAAAATTTACTATAATTAAAAATAAAAAGTGAAAAATATATAATAAAATTTAGTACAAATTTTATACAACAAATGCAGACATAATTTAAACGCAACGCATCTCGCACTACCTGATTTTTACTAATTAATTTTCATTAGTACTCTTCAATGATCATTAAATTAATCTTCTTCTTTCTTCCGGTCATGGTTCTGCTCGTCTCAAGAACACTATCTGTTATTCATTTTCTACCTCACTAATAATTAACCTTTCGGTCCTAAAATTCTTTGGGACGAAATATGGGAAACTTTATCTCAGTCCAACCATCATGCGATCCCTGCTTGCAATGCTGCCTGGATTGCGTTCTTGGAGAAGCACGGTATTTCTGCCAACTTGAAGATAATCTTGAAGCTTTGAGCACTGCAAATGGTCGATTACTGGTGTTCTACAAAACAGTGATGAGGTCGATCATGGAAGCAGAACAAAGAGGGATGACAAGGAACGAACTCTCTGAAGACTGGACCAAAAATGTACAAGCTAAGAAGACAGAAGTTGAAGTTGTGTTAAAACAAGCTGATAAAGAGGTAAAAAATTTGTGTCTTGGAAGCTGTTGCTCAAAGGACCCATGGTCCAGCTACCAGTACGGGAAAACTGTTGCCAAATTACTGAAAGAGCTGGAAGATCTAACCGGCAAGGTCAACACAGAAAACATCGCTTACAAGCCGCTTGCAGAAGCAGTAGTTGAAAGACCTAGTGAGCCAACACCGGCCCTGCAAATTATAATAAACAATGTTTGGAGCTTTCTTGATGAAGAAGAACCGTTGAGCATTATCGGCCTATTTGGCATGGGAGGGGTTGGAAAAACTGCACTTCTGACTCAGATCAACAATAAGTTTCTGAATTGGCCGAAAAAGGCTGATATTGTGATCTGGATTACAGTGTCAAACAAATTCAAACCGGAAAGGGTTCAAGAGGAGATTGGGAGAAGGATGGGTCTTACGGATGATGGAAAATGGAAGGAAAAGAGTATTGATGAGAAAGCAGTGGACATCTTGAGAGCGATGCGCAAAAAGAAGTTCGTATTGTTGTTAGATGACGTGTGGGAGCGGCTTGATCTTGTGAAAATTGGAGTTCCTCACAAACAAAAAGGGTCCAAAATAGTGTTCACAACACGTTCTAAGGAAGTTCTCAGCCAAATGGATGCTGAAACAACTATCCATCTGAAGCCTTTATCATGGAATGATGCTTGGGAACTGTTTCTTGAAAAGATTGGGCAAGAAGCTCTTCTTATCCATCCCCATATTCCCTATTTAGCTAAATCTATTGCTAGAAAGTGCCAAGGATTGCCGCTCGCCCTCGTCACCGTTGCTCGTGCCATGGCTTGTAGGAGGACGCTTCAAGAATGGAATCATGCTGTTGAGTTGTTAAACAGCCAAACCTCAGATTTTCAGGCTATGGGGGATAAGGTACTTACTATTTTGAAGTATAGCTATGATAGTTTGCCTGATGATAGAACCAGATCTTGTTTCTTATACTGTACCTTGTTCCCAAAGAATTTCAAAATTCCCAAGAGTGACCTTGTAGATTATTGGATTTGCGAGGAATTTTGGGATGATTATGACAATGGGGCTAGCGCTCGTGACAAGGGATACCATATTATCGGTATAATGGTTCGTGCATGCTTATTAGAAGATGAAGGTGATTATGTAAAGATGCATGATATAATTCATGACATGGGATTGTGGATAGCTTGTAACTCCGAAATGGAAAGGGAAAAGGAAAATCGATTTGTGCGAGCTGGAGCGCAGCTAATTGAAGCACCTGATGTTAGAAAATGGGAGCAAGTTAGAAGGATGTCATTGATGGAAAACTCCATTCGAGTTCTGAATGAAGTGCCCACATCCCCGAATCTTTTGACATTGTTTCTCTGCTATAATCCTAATATGGTTATGATAAGCAGTGATTTCTTTGAATCCATGAAATCACTAACAGTTCTTGACCTGTCAAAGAGTGGTATTCAGGAGCTGCCTTCAGGAATTTCACATCTGGTTTCATTACAATATCTTAATGTATCACATACAATGATAAGCCAGTTGCCTCCTGGCTTGATGAAATTGGAAAAGCTAAAACATTTGAACTTGGAGCATAACGAGAACCTTTCTGTGATTCCAGGGCAATTGACAACGAGGTTGTCAATCTTGCAAGATTTCAGAATATTGGGTTCTGGTTCTGCACGCTACAGACATGCAGAAGATAATCTACTGGCTGATGATAATGTGTGTATAAAGGAATTGCAGAATCTGAAGAATCTGAACAGATTGAGTATCACAATAAGACGCAGCTCTGCTCTCCAGAGTTTGTTCAGCACTCACAAATTGCGGAGTTGTGTTGAAGCTATAGCTCTCGAGCATTTCAGTGGCTCTGATTCACTTAACATTTCATGGTTAGCAAATATGAACCATCTTCTAACCTATCCTAATGAGTTGATAGCTACCTCAGTTATGCAACCACTGGGCGGTCTCCACGACTCGTCCATACTAAGGACAAGAAACTTCGGCAGCCTTCGAGAAGTCAGAGTGGGACAATGTTTCCATCTGCAGGACTTGACATGGCTTATTCTAGCTCCAAATTTGACGGTTCTGGGTGTGACAATGTGCAGAAATTTGGAAGAAATCATCAGTATTGAAAAATTGGGTTTTATTAGCAAAATTGTGAACCCCTTTGCAAGGCTCCAAGTTCTTGAATTGAGGAATCTACCACAAATCAGGAGCATATATCCCAAAGTGCTGCCCTTCCCATTTCTGCAGAAGATTGAAGTATTCAGTTGCCCAATGCTGAAGAAACTTCCAGTTGATTCTGACAGTGCAAAGGGATGTAAAGTTGTCATTGAAGCTGAGGAACACTGGTGGAATGTTGTTGAAAGGGAGAATTATGCTACTAAAGCTGCCTTCTCGCGATTTATTTTTCAGAGTAAACAACTTCTACCCTTTTATGTTTCCAATCCTTGGAGGTCATGATTTCGTCGTATATTTACTTCCTGCATGGGAATCGAGAATTGAAAGATGTCTATTTCATTCCACAACTTAACTCAAGCAATGGGCATTTTTCTTTTTCAATCCCTTTCTATTGGTAATTGATTACATGTATCGTTACTGTTTTGCTCTTGTTTGGTCCTGTTGTAAATTTCATTCGAATTTAATCAATTTCCTTCAATCATGTTTACAATATCTGTTAGTTTTTATTATCAGTAAATTTTATCTTAACTGATATCATTTAATTCGAACCACGTTGGACCATAAAATCTGTTTTTTTTTTTTTTTTTTTGGTGTTTATTACTTTGAGCCTTGTGTTTTTTCATAATTAATTAAATTGTCCTTCACATCTATATATTATACTAAATCATCACTCTTTTTTATTCGTTGAATCACAAAATCTACCATCCAATTTTAGTACAATCTTTCTAAAACTTCATATAATCTTAAGTACCATAGTTACCATTGTTAAAAACTACTAACAAACTTGGCTGTCCTTTCTCCCGTTTTGCATCGTTAGGCATAGGCGCCGTTAGCAATTTGGGGCTACATGAGTTTTTTTTAAAACTTGGGCTTAAACTTTTAGTGTTGAGGTCCATGTTCCGATTCATCAGCAATTGGGCTTACTGCATGTGGCTTGTTAATGAGCTTCATGGTGGGTCCACTTTCACCTAGTGATGCAACTTATTATTTTTTTTTTTTTGAAAAAGACTTTTGTACTCATTATATTTTTAAAAGATAATACACAGTACATCAATTTTCTTTTGTTTTACGCCACCGGATTTTTTTTGCTTTCCATTCTTAGACGATAGTATAGCAACAAGTTTTCATTACTCAAGTTAGATGCCATGAATTTTGTTTTTTGGAACAAGGTTTTACAAGGGGAATGGATTTTATCCCAATTCCAAAACCTCTTGATCAAAGATTTGAGCAATTAAAGAGTTCAGGATTGTTGAATAAAAATAGGAAAAAGATCAATTTCTTGAAATAAAATTTCTAACTCAAGATCGTAGTTAGGAATAAAGAATAGTGTTGTAATTTCTTTACTCTATGTTTGGATGAAGTGTTTATAATGGAATGAAATGAATTGGATTGGTTTAGAAAAAAATTTTATGTTTGGGTTGGAGGGAATGAAATGGAATGAAAGGGTTTGGTAAACCCTCCAAACCATTAAAATGCAAACACCCCAAATTGGGGTGTTTGCATGAGTTTGGAAAAATTGGACACCAAAATTACATATTTGCCCTTAATTTAAGATTATTTTATCTTTTTCCTCGAATCCACAACATAAAAATTATAAAAAATTAATTGTTCACATTTTTTGTGAATAAAAATAAAATATAATTTTTGAATAATAACAATAAATTTCTATTTTAATATTAAAAATTTGATAAATAAAAAAATAAAAGAAAATTATATTTGAATGTATAAGGGTATTTTTGTCAATTTTAAGTTAACCTT